>PVIA01008094.1:0-75543 GCA_004024845.1 Tonatia bakeri
ACTCCTTTGTAGGTAACTATCCCCTTTTCTCTGGCTGCTTTTTAGATTCTTTCCTTATCTTTAATCTTGGGGAATTTAATTATGATGTGTTTTGGAGTGGTCCTCTTTGGGTCCAACTTGTTTAGTACTCTCTGAGTGGCCCGGACTTGTATGTCTATTTTTTTCACCAAATTAGGGAAGATTTCTTTCTTTTTTTTTTTTCAAATAAGTTTTCAATGTCTTGCTCTTCCTCTTCTCCTTCTGGCATACCTGTGATTTGGATGTTGGAACATTTACAGTTGTCCCAGAGGTTACTCAGCCTCTCCAAATTTTTTTGAATCCTTGTTTCTTCATTCTATTCTGATTGAATGTTTATTTCTTCCTCTGTTCCATCTTGTTGATCTGAGTGTTGATTTCCTTCCTTTCACTGTTGGTTCCCTATATATTTTCTTTTATTTCACTTTGTATAGCCTTCATTTCTTCCTTCGTTTTGCAACTGAGTTCAATAATTTCTGTAAGCGGTGATTACCAGTGTTTAGAACTTTGCATCTGATAGGGGTCCATCTTCTTGTTGCTTAGTTCTTTTCCTAGAGTTTTCCCTGTTCTTTCATTTGGGCTATGTTTCTTTGTCGTAGCACACAGATTATGTTGTAATGGTAGGGGCCTTACATATTCACCAGGGCGGGGCAACCCTCTTTGCTGCACTGTGGCGGGGGAGGGTTCAGAGAGGGTACAATGATGTTTGCTCAGGTCTCGCCCCACCTTCCATCACTTCCCTGGCTTCCCAGAAGCAGATTATTCCCTTTCAGATGCTGATTCCCGGGTGGGTGAGCAGACTTGTGTACATTCCAGGATCCCTTGAGCCTCTCCAAAGGACTCTCCCATGACACTGGGAGTTTCTCCCATCACTGTGATCTGCACAGGTTTTTAAAGCCAGAGGTTTTGAGGCCATAGTTTCCCATGCTGGAACCCTGGGTTGCAGTTAGCTCTCCAGTTGTTCCTCCCGGCTTATCCTCACACAAATGTGACCCAGCCTGGTCCACCAACCACCACCTGGCTTTTCCTAGTCTGCCAGCTGCCTTGGTTGTCGGACCTCCATACAGTCTGGTTTTCTGGCAGTTCTGGTTGTTTTCTGTTTTTAAATTGGTTCTTATCCTTCTTTTGGTTGTGTAAGGAAGTGAAGCATATCAACCCACACCTCCGTCTTGGCCAGTACCCCTAATATTTGTAATTCAACTGAATTGTTAAAATGATAATATCAAATTTATTCATCACCATAGATCTCACACTAGTTTAATGAACATTTAGAAGATTATTACTGTTTCCAACAGTACTAAGAGCCATAAATAATAACTAAAACAACTACAAAAATCTTAAAAAAAGAACTATAAGAGATCTTAGCACTTGAAAAAGAGAAGGTAGAAATGCTGATTATACATGTCTTATATGTGTTGCTCATTAAATTTTATTTATTTATTGACTTTTAGAAAGAGAAGAATAAGAGTAAAAGAAAGAGAGAGAGACTGATTTGTTTCTCCATTTATTTATGTATTCATTGATTGATTCTTACATGTACTTTTACCAGGGACTGAACCTGAAATCTTGGTGTATCAGGGCAATGCTCCAAACAACTGAGCTACTTGGCCAGGGCTGTTAGTCATTCTTTTACCAAATATTTGTTGGACATCTACTGTGTATCAGACACAGTGCTAAGATTAAACAGAGGTGAATAAAAAGATATTAAACATGTAACTAAACAAATAATAAAAAGGTTATATAATATAAAATTATAATGATGTTATGAAAGAAAAGTATTACTATCAGAAAGAATAACAAGGGAAAGATTTGGTTTGGGTAGCTAGGAACAGCATTTCAACAGAGACCTGAGGGGAAAGAACCTTCAAAGAGAATGAGTAACAGGGTTTTAGGTCAGACTAATAACACCGGCCAAGCCCTGAAGCAGAACAGGTCAACAAATTTTTGAACTGTTGGAAAGCCAGTGTGGCTAAAGAATATTTACATGACCATATATTTATTGCCTAATGAAAATTATAAACACTTACAAATATATTAGAAAAATCATAGAATGTGCTTCTGTAAACCTTTCCTTGCAATTTTCTTCCAGATATTGTGCTTCTTTACTATATAAGTTATTACTATAATAAATTATTTACTTGCAAGACCACTCTCCATATAACTGACCAGAAGTTGGCTTAAATATTTATAGTCAATCAAGATACTTCCATTAAGAGTTCTTAGGAAGTTACATAAAGGTAACTTCTTATAAACATAAAATACAACCACAATTTGAACAGTTAAGAAACACTTATAGAAATCTTATACTTTAATTACTTTCCAAGAAAAAAAACACAACCATTTCTCCCCAATGTACACCAATCTGTATATACTGAATTGGGTGAAAGTTGTTCTGAGACTAGAGAAAATAGAATGAATTATTTTATGTTCTTTAATAATAAAATAAATGGTTGTGAGGGAATCTGGCTACTATTCTTAAGAATCTGCTCAGATTTTAGAAATGAAACTATCACTCTGTATTTATCTTTTTGTTTTATTCCAATTTCCTAAATCAGATTCTTTTATTAATTTAAACCTCTCTAACAGCATCTCTCAACCTTTTTTCAACTCCATAGGGTTTATTTGAACAACAAATACCCTTTAATAATACCTTGTGTGGTTTCAAAAAATATACTCCTTCTCCAGGGATTCTCTTATATCTTGCCTTGCACACTCCCCTGGAGAATCATAATTCTAATACTGGAAGCATAGATGACTAGAATGCTGATGAAGAGAAATTTTTATAATAAAAGCAAATAGTTAAGGGAAAACAAAATGCACAATTAGACAGTCAAATGAACAATTTTATCTACCCGGGGTTTTAAAAATTCCTATTAACTTCTAGTAACTATTTTCTATTAATATAGCCTTTTATATACCACAGAAACCACACTGTAGTTCACAAATTTTAAGTGGTAACTATGTATTTTCACTGATAATCAAAAACCATTTTAATAAATTACAGCCCTGCTTCTGTCAGAAACTACCTGGATATCTTTGGACAAACGGTTTACCTTCTTCGTCTTCAATTTGTCAACTTAAGAAAACACAGACTGAACACATTGATCTCTGAAGCACCTTGCCTACTTTAATATTGCAAGTGTATAAGATCCGTGATTCATTGTCAACATTAGAAAATATTCTGAAAAGAATTAGTGTAAGCACTGAATTCACTGGGTGCTTGTAATTTAGAATCTAAGCCACTTCAATAACATCTATTGACACAATTATTAAAAGTTTATTTTTCTAGAGAAATAAGTATAAGATGGTTGAAGGTATGACACGTTACTTATTTTTTTTTAAGATTTTATTTATTTATTTTTTAGAGAGGGGAAGGGAGGGAGAAAAAGAGGGAAAGAAATATCAATGTGTAGTTGCTTCTTGAGTGCCCCCTACTGGAAACCTGGCCAGCAACCCAGGCATGTGCCCTGGACTGGGAATCAAACCAATGACCCTTTGGTTTCAGGCCATCACTCAACACTGCCAAGGCTGAAGGTATGACATTTTAAATAAAAACATTTATTGGGAATAAGATTAAGCTGAGGAGTAACAGTAATGATTGAGCACTTTTCTGTCCACCTACAGCCAGCAATTACTAATTTAAGAAGGTTCATAGCCCCTGTGCTTTTAGCCAGGTGTCAGGAGCTCAAGGTAGCTTGTAGTGACAACAACCAGTGGGAAGTAAGATTAAATCTCTTTCACTTTTTTTTCAAAATTGGAATATAGTGAACAAAATTGAATATGAAACTAAATATTTTCTTTATTGGTTTATGATGTCTGCATCATGACCTTCAATGCTTAAAGGAAAAGGAAGATGGGACTGTGTATGTGTCTTGTCATTCAGGCAGTCAACTTCACTGAGTACGCTGTGGCCAGTATGACATTCACTCCCATGTTCTGCAATGCCAGGTGACCAGGGTCTGAAGCTTCCTGGTTTAAATTCTCCAGAGCATCACTCTTATTACTTGTGAGGATGGAAGGGAGAGTAGCTGCTCAGATTTTGGGGCTGGAGATCAACCGGCTTAATTTTTTTAGGTTTAATTTTCTGTACTCAGACTCTTGAACTACATTTTTCTCAAGTCTTAAATTCATCTCAGTTTCCAAGTGCCCTGATGCCTCCAAATTTTGAGCCTTTTGGTATAGTACCATACTGTGACAGATTAACATTGCGGTCCTGACTTCTCAGTGCTACAAAGTTAGTTATTATATCTCCATATACTTTATATCTTCTAGGAAATACTCAATATCTATAATTCACTGTTTTTTCTGCTCCAAAACAATGGAATATATATGAATCTCCCATGTTAAAGAACAACATGTTTTATTTTTTTTTCAAAACAAACAAAAAAACTCAAGAAAGCTGGCAAAATGTTAACAGTTGTTAAATATGAGTGGTTGGTACACTGGTATTTGCAATATACTTTTGTATATTTTAATTAATATCTAAAATATTTCATTATATTAACCAACTGTATGGTAAAATATATTTGTGAATGATACCTTGGACAAGAGTTTGATCTCCAAAATATATAAACAACTCATGTGACTCAACACCAGGAAGACAAAAAATCCAATTAAAAATGGGCAAAATACCTGAACAGACACTTCTCCAAGGACATACAGAGGGTCTATGGACATATGAAAGAGTGCTCAGCATTACTAGCCGTTAGAGAGATGCAAATTCAAACCACAATAAGATACCACTTCACACCAGTCAGAATGGCCATCATAAACAAATCAACAAACAAGTACTGGAGAGGTTGGGGGGAAAAGGGAACCCTAGTACATTATTGGTGGGAATGCAGACTGGTGCAGTCACCATGTGGAACTGTATGGAATTTCTACAAAAAAACTAAAAATAGAATGGTCTTTTGACCTGGCAATTTCACTGCTGGGATTATGCCCTAAGAATCCTGAAACACCGATTCAAAACAACCTATGCACCCCAGTATTCATAGCAGCATTATTTATAATAGTCAACTGCTAGAAACAATCTAAGTCCCCTTTAGTAAATGATTGGATCAAAAAACTGTGGTAAATTTACACAGTGGAATACTATGCAGCAGAAAGAAAGAACTCCTGCCCTTCATGACAGCATGGATGGAACTGGAGAGTATTATGCTAAGTGAAATAAGCCAGGCAGTGAAAGATAAATACCATATGAGCTCACCTATGTGGAACCTAATCAACAAAACAAACAAATGAGCAAAATAGAGCTAGAGACATGGAAATGAAGAACAAACTGACAGTGACCAGAGGGGGGCGGGAGACTAATGGGTGAAAGAAAGGGAAGGGTCAAGGAACATGTATAACAGACCCATGGACCAGGACAAGGAGGCACAGGGATTGAAAGTGGGAGGTGGGTGGGTAGGGCTGGGGAGAGTAATGGGGGAAAAATGGAGAGAACTGTAATTGAACAACAATAAATTTTTAATTGAAAATTAATTTTAAAATAAAGAGGGTTCTAGTGAGTGCAATGATTCTTTTATTTCTTAACATTTTTATGGGTAATTCTGTCATTTTTTGATTTTTGTGTTTTGGACCATATAAAATAAGCTATCATGTGAATACACCACTCTTCACCCTAACTCCTGGATAAGAAGGAGAATATCCAAAGGGTCATTCTCTGCTTTTCTCTGCCAGGTTCTCTCTGTAGTATCCCTGGATCAGCCTGAAAATGCAATTAGTGAAGAAGTGCCATTCTTGCCAAAGTATAACTCAGGGTGATCCTTTACTTCTTCCCTTAACCTAGATGCTAGTTATCCTTATCACTGTGTGAGAGTAATATCCACCTAAAGACTTAGACTTGACATTGTCAACCATTTTCATGTTGGACTCTTCACCAACCTCATGAGGTAGTGAGAGAAGGGAATGCCTCCATTTTATTCTAAAGATGCAGAGGTTAAAGTAGAAAGATGAAAGTGACTTGCCACATGTTCCATGGTTAGTAAATTTTAGTGAGGACTAGAATCCAAATTATAGCACTCCACACCTCACCTTCTCTTCATATACACAGGCTTTCTCTAAGCATTAGTGTTATATGCTGCACCTTTATTGTATCTGACCAGGAAACTCATTCCTGTCAAAAATGGAACTGGCTGAAAAGTAAGTCAAGCTTTTGGTCATTATTTTATTTTCAGTTCCCCCCCACCAAATGCTTTTTTGAGGGGGGGATTATTTAGAATATGGGAGTTGAGCTCATTGGCTTGGCACATGTATACCTTCCCTTGTGTAAAAAACACCATGCAATGTTTACACTGATGTCAGTGACACCTCTAGTTCTTCCAAAGTCTCTATACATAATCATTAACAGTATATGAGATTTCAGCATTTTTCAATGCATGCTGGAACAGATGGCATCAGACCCAACTGAATGGAAATAACAGTTAAAACAGCCCTGATGAAGATTTACAAAAATTATCTGAAAGTGATAATTTTCCAAGGAACTGAGTTTTAATAATTTTGCTAAAAAATATCATAGAGATTCTCTTGCCCTGGCTGGCATAGCTCAGTGGGTTGAGCGCAGGCTGCGAACCAAAGCATCACATGTTCAATTCCCAGTCAGGGCACATGCCTGGGTTGCAGGCCACGGCCCCCAGGAACCACACATTGATGTTTCTCTCTCTCTCTCTTTCTCCCTCCCTTCCCTCTCTAAAAATAAATAAATACAATCTTTAAAAAAAATCATAGAGATTCTCTTGAACATAGGCCATCCACAATTATTTCCACATTTATATTAATATTCAGAAAAGTGAAAATAACACTATACCAGCAATTAAAAGGGAAAAAGATTTTAAAAAACCCCAAAATGTTTAAGGTCATGCTTACTCCCCAAGAAATGCTATTCTAGGACTACAAACTACACAAAAACTACCCATTTTTTTCAATTCAGTATAATTTAGAGTTTCATACCCTAAAATGGACACTAAAATATGTCATTATTACTGACCAAGCTATAATTGCACCTACTCACTCTACCAGAGCTGTAGATTCTCACTCTATGAGCATAGTTATCCTATTTTGTTTTTTAAGTCCAAGAAGTGGTTTGTTTGTTTTTAGTGAAAAAAATGCAAAAATGAGCACTCCCACACATTTGTGCTTTTTGCACACTAAATATGCACTCTTTGAGTTGTTCTATTTATATGTTTTTACTTTAACACCATGAATGTCATCAGAAAAACAAACTAAATTGAAGACTTCTTCCCAGTGAGTGTTATAACAAATCCCTCATTTATTTTAGGCTTACTAGGACAAGGAACTGATCATGTACCCAATGTTTATCAAAATAAAGAAACCTGAGAAAGATGCTGAACAAGGAGTGATGATTGCTTGACTAAGTAATGTGCTCCCTTTCTCAGGAAGAAAACTTTTGAACATATTTAAGATAATGATTAACTGCACCAATTTCAGAGGGCAAAAGATGAGAAGGTATAGCATTTTGTTTGTGTATCTCAAAAACTCAGGGGTAGATAGTAAACTGTGCTTGCATTAGTCTTTATACTACATAAACTGTGTATATTATAGCCTATTTTCCACAATAAAACTGGCAGATACTCTATGCAAGAACAGTTTAGTTTGGAATGTTTATTTCTGGTAGCAAAGTAATTCCTTCTACAGAAGCAGTTTTATCGCTTTCACTTAATGAAATGAATTTATTCCAAACTCTTTTGCCCACTTTGCTCAGAATATATTTATTCCACAATTCTAAATCTTCTTACTCTGTAAATGCTTATTTTTCTGCAGATCCATTATCCAGTATTTTATAAAAGAAAAATTCTTAATAACTAAATGACCATCCTATTAAGTGCTTAAATATAGTGATTTCAATTATTATTGTTTTATTGGCTGCAAACAATGCAGTTGGTGCCTGCAGTTGTATAGCACCAATGTTTTCCCAGCAGGCCTATAAATATGTGTTATTCTTCCTCTTTTAGTAACTAGTCCTAAGTGATCAAACTATAAACTTTTATACAGTAAGAATGGTTTAAAGCTTCCCCTAATAAATCTTCTCAGTCTTAGGCTATACTTCCATACCACTGAAAGAAATAGCTGATTTTGCACAAAGTTTTGAAATACAGTGTTCTCCAAAGTATATGCTTCATCAGCAATTTATTTTAACATCCACATCTCCCTCTCAAAGGGAATTCAAACTAATTATGTATTGTCCCAAATGCCTAGATACCATTGATACCATATGAATTCATATATTATTCAAAAAGCTGATTTTTTTACTTACTAATATGATTCTTATTAGGTAAACTGTATCTCTATTATAACAGACTTTGTTTTACCAAAGAACAAACTCTAGCTATAACAGTTAGTGAAATATTATTTCCAACATACCTACAAATACTTGATTGGAAAGCTGCTTATTCTAGAGATTTTTACCCAAAAGAGATAGGTTACTCCAATTCTAGACAAAGTGTCAAAAGAAGATGAAAGAAGTAGACATGTATTTCTTCAGAGAAACAAGCAAAATGATTTCTATTCTTAAAAAAAATTTTGACTCATATGTAACATAAAACTTGATTTTGGTTTAATATATCAAAATCCTAATAAAATAAAATAATTCCTATAGCTACATCAAGTTTTAGATTTTAAATCCTTTCATTATGCCCCCAATCTCATTGTGCTATTTAATGAGGCTACAAGAACAAATTATAATAATTTCTTTCCAATATCATAAAACTTGAATTAAATGTATACATTTGTACCACAAAAAGAACAGCAGATGCTAAGATCCTCTCTCTTGCAATGAGACCAATTTCTCATTGAAGCAATGAGTAAATAAAAATGGTTCTGACAACTAAAAAAAATCTTTTTCTCTAAGATATCAAGTATATATTAAGACCAGGAATTGTCTTGAATTTATCACAACAAAGATGAAATTCTGAAGGAGTACAGTATATTACAATTTTCCCAAGTTTTTCTCACCTAACACAGAGACAAGGTATAAACACATCAGTAAGAGTATTATGACAATAATCTCCAACTAGGAAAGTGTATATTTGAAAATTATTGTCGTTATACCACTCTTAATGATGTGGCTATACCTTGCCTTTGAATGTTCATCTTTAAATTAGGTAATTATTTCGGAAAACTGCCACCTCCCCTTTGCTTTTAATGCAATCTCTAGGAGACCATAAACACCACAAATTCAATGTATTTTTCCCTCTACTCTGCCCCTGATTTGAGACTCACTTCTGAATAATCAGAGTATTAGTTAGCTATGTAGTTGTAGACTTTTCTGAATTCAGTGTCATCTATCTATAGATAATTTGTATCTCATTTGCCTGATAAAGTTGCTGATAACCAAAGTTAGATCATCAATTTGAAAATTTCCATTAATTGTAAAAAACTCTTAAGTGATAACATTGTTAGTATTACTAATAAAAAGCATCTTTTGATATGAATGAACTGTAGACTAAGAAAATTAGCTCCTTAAGAAAATCAAAGATAGTCAATCCACATTTTAAGGCAAATAATTACAGCTTAACCAATTCAAAGCTATCAGTCTCCTACACAGTAGCTAAACATAGTCAAAAGATACAGATTTTCATTTATTCAATAATTAACATATAAGTATTAGGGACTAACCCTGAGCATGGCTCTGGGCTATACACCATGAGAGCTACAGAGATGAATGAAACGTCAATCCTGCCTCTAAGGAGCCTTCAGTTCAGTGACGGGGAAGACGCCCATTGCAATGTGCACTATAATTTTCAAATTAATGAGTTCTTTAGGAGAGATGAAGATAAACACTGTGAGTCCAGATGGGAAAACACTGTGATTTCCAGGGGGAAATCATAGAAGGCCTACTCATGGGGTTGGAGATATGGGGAGAGAAGTAACATGAGTTAAGCTTGGGAGAAGGAAAACACTGGACATGTAACGGGAAATGCAAGGGATACATGTTTTCTATGTTAAAAGCTAATAAAAGGAAGTAGTGGAGGAAAGAGTGAAATTTATTTCATTCCCCAAATCATCCAAAATTGTCTACTGAAAGTTTACTGTGGTCCTGGAATGATGCTAATTGCTGGGGAGGCAACTTAAAGCTAGCAGATATTAAACATGTAGTAGAACAAATAAATTTCAAATTGTGACAATGGTCAGAAAGAAAAGGGTGCTATGAGAAATAAAGAAATTTACTTTACATTGAGAGGTCTGAGAAGGTCTCTTTTCAGAAATGACAGTTAAGCCTGGAGGGAGACCTGGTATGTAAAAGCCCAGAGTCAGAAAGCAACTTTAGGCATTGGAAGCACTGAAAGGAAACCTGTGCTGTTAGAGAAACAGAAAAAGGGAAGAGGAGAGTGGCAGAAGAGGGATGGAATTTCAAGTAAGAATCATATCCTGTCAAATGCTACAGAAAGAGTGAGGACTGAGAAGAGATCCCTAGACAAATTGGAAAAAGGGATATATCAAGTTCAAAAGGCTATTTTAGTTCCATGCAGGGCAGATATAAAGATGCACTAAGGTATCAGCCACAACCCCCAGAATTGGTGTTAATATATACATGTACCCAGGAGCTGGTGTTAATATAACCTAAAATATCTCAGTGATAAAGGAATTAGAATATCATCTGAATCTTTATAATAAAATATAATAAAATCAAAAGGCAAGAAAGGACCAAAAAAAGAAAATCAACTAGAAATTAAAATACAGGTGAGTAGTAGAGATGATTCAGTTGAGATGAGAGAACACACATTTATACTACAGCTAATCCTTCTGTTATATAACATTTTTTCTCTGTGATCCACAGTCCCTGGAATCTCAGCTGAGAAGACTGATGGTGTGGTCTGTTACCTTCATTTTATCATAAACTTGGAAGATGTGGCATAAGATCATAGAATTTAGAGGATAATGAAAGATCATTTCTAGGTATTCCTAGATAGCCAGGAAAAAAAAAAAAAAAAAAGGCAGGTGAAGTTAAGAAGGAGATGAGTTAACAGGGGGAAAAGAACACAGAACTTTAGGCCTAATTATTAAAGGAAAGAGCAGGAAAAATTACAGTAAATTTCTAATTTCAAAATCTTAGAAGAGAACAGATTTCTGTGATAACAAGATCCAAAATATGTCTACATTTGTAAGATGGCTAAAGTAAAATAGATGTAAGGTCTTTAGAGTAAAAAAGTCTAGAGTTTATGTGATTTCAATTCTTTTTTTAATTCTACATCAAACACTGGGAAGTTTGACTTAGAGGACAAGATAATAGGGATCAAACAGAGAAATCTTTTTTCCCTTAAATTTCCAATCCAAGTTCTCAAGAACCATGGAAAAGATGTTTAATTAAATAATGTTCCATAGTAGGACAAATGTCTCTACCCACTATCTTCTCTGGTTCACATAATGCAATTTTACCCTTTAATACCAGCATTGAGGCGTTTAAAAGATATTTCCCTGACATTTATGTGTCTTGCTGCAGAACTCATGGACTTGAGAAGAATCCAGTTTCCAGTGGAGTATGGATTTACCATCAAGTCTTGAAGGACTCCTTAAAAGAAACACTGGAGAAGTCATAGTATTGACTCTCAGCTGTGCTATGGCAAAGGAAGAATGGAGCTCCTGAAAGGAGTGAAGAGGGAATTCTACCAGTGCTCCTCATTCTGATACATGCCCTCACCCCCACTACTGAACCTATGAAACTAGTTCAGTCTCACCTACCTAGCCCTTCTGTGGCTAGGTAAAACAAAAATCACTGCCTTAAAGAATTTCCCAGATCACAGTTGTTCCATATAGCTATACAAACTACTCATGCTTGTGACTAACATATTAACTGATTTGCCAAATCCAGAAAAACTGCTTCATTCTTGAATTTCAGAAACATAATGAAAAAAGATGCAAGGTAGTCTTTACTAGAACTGAATCCCCATGGCCTCAAAACCTCCAGACAATCCTCGCTTCATGGGTGTAAGCCTCGTGCTTGTGCTGAGAAGGGCCCTGCACTTCATTTAATTCTCTGCTCTTGCCATCTTAAAAGTCATAATAATTTCTTTAAAGGGCTGTACATTCACAGTTTGCACTGCTCTATACCTACAAAATTATGTAGTTGGTCCTATCATCTGCAGAACCTGTGGGAAACAGAATCTCTTGGCTTACCTGCAACCTGAAGCATTTCCTACAGGTGACTGTCCTCTAATGAGGCTTTGAGAAGTTAGGCCTTCATTCGGATAATTTTTGTTATTTGGGAGAATTTTCTTTTTAAAATATTATTATTTTTAATGTAATAAAACAATTCAACTCATAAGGAAAAAACAGATGATACAGAAGAAAGTATACAGAGTATTAAGAGAAAGTCCCCAATTTCACATAAGTCCCTAAATGTAACTATTGTGAAAAGAAATCATCCATTACGAAAAAAGATAAATACACACCTATAATTTGATACACACACACACTGATATATATCTTTTCAAAAAGTCCCAGTTGTATATGTCTGCTGAACTAAGCAGAAAAGACCCTTTAGAACCTTACAATAAAGAAAACCAAGAGCTTCAAACAACATGTACTATTTTTCATTCTTCTCAGGGTCTTCAGCTCTAGAGAATATCAAATTACTATTCCATTCATCTACAACAGGTCACTAATCTTAGGGAAAAGCAGCAAAGAACCAGAGATAAGCAACTGGTTGGCGTATAAACCATTAAGGTTCAATGAGAAATTCAAGAGATTCGGACACACAAAAATACATGGATAAAGCCCGATTTCCCTCTTACTAGCCATGTTGATTAGAAGAAACATCTCGATTTCTGTTTCCCCACCTGCTAAATATGGCAATGAAGCCTCAAAAATCTCTTCCAAATCTAGCACTCTGAATGTAGCAGAGATATTTTTCAGTCACCCAAGCTCATGACCACACCTTGGACATAATGCTCACCAGGGACTGTTCTACCTCAGAAATCTTACATTCATATTTCTAATCCTCATAATCCATGTTCTCTTTACACTTGTCCCATTCACATACTGTATCTATACCTGATCGTTTCTTAAAGAGTAGAAACCTTTAGGTATTGTTAGCCTCTGCTTTTTCTTATTTGTAATACCATTCTTGTGTTTACTTCTTTCTCTACCCATCTGTCATCTATCACTTCTCACTGCAATCTCTTTAGACAATGTCCTTAAATACTTTGCACCATTGTCCTTTTATCACAACCATCACTTGTCCAAACAAAAAATCTTGGCCTCCTTTTCAGCACCTACCACTCCCTTGCCTCAAATGTCTTACTGATTATAACCCATAAAAAGCTGAATCTATCTACTCATTGCAATTCTACCTGTCATTACTGTAGTCCAAGATATTGTCCATTCTCCATTGGATTAATACAAGTCTCCCAGCTGGGAGAACTGCTTTCAGTTCTTCCTATTCTTATTTTCTAAAAATTGCAAGAGTAATCACCCTAAAATATAGGCTAACTACAATATAAATTTGATTCAGTTGCTAGTCACTTCAACAACTATCTTTCCTTAACCCTTTATTAACAGATTTTTTCCCTCCCATCTCTCTCCATACCTCATCTAACATTTTATGTCCAAGCTTCTCCAATTTACTGAAACTGTCTGGTTTCTCTTACCTCTAAACTACAGGTGTGCTGTTCTTTTGGCTTAAAACTCTGACCCCACACCATACTCTACTTAAGTTGGCTAACTCCTGTAGGTATTGTAATAGACATCACTTCCTCCAGAAAGCCCTCTCTGACCCCTCCCCTTCATGCAAGGATATGTATTTCTCAAATGGAAACATACACAGCCTACACTTCCTATCATAGCACTCAAAATACTCATTACCATTTCAAGATGAACTGTCTCTTCCACAAGATTATAAACTAAATGCAGAGACCACACCTATATTGTTCATCACTGTATCCTCACCATAACACTGTGTAAGCACAAGTATTCCTTCTTAATATAAATGACTTTTTAAATTTAGTTTTCAAACTTATATTTTGACTCCTAATTCTGAAGTTTCAACATAACAACATGTTCTCCAAAAAAAATAACATCTATAAATTCATAGTGTGTTCATATCCAGGAACTTTGAGGTCTGAGAACTAAAATTATCTAGATCACAGCACTTATGGTCTTGATCATTGAGTGTTATTTATTTCTACAGTGGTTAGCATATTCGGCTCTTCCCTGAAGCTCAAAGAGCTCCCAAAAGGAAAAGGAATAAATCTGGTTCCCTCACTGCACCTTCATCCACCACTTGCAGTTCAATACCTTCTCATCTCTCACAATAAAGTTCAAAACATTTTAAGAGTATCAGGAAAACACTGAAAATCTCTAACAAAATGTAGTAAGATGTAGATTGGAAATTGAATGAGTCATGGTGCATGATATGAGTGAGTGGTAAAGTAATAAATTAGAATAATAATATTAAAAGTAATGAGTACAATGGTAACAACATACATTGTATTTTATAGTATACAAAGCATTTACAATCTAATTTTTAGAAAGGCAGAGAAAGATATAACAAGAAATAAGGGAGAGAAGTAAGAAGGGTGGGATGGTAGAGAGTAAAACAAGAGAAAGGGAGATGAAGAAGAGACAGAAATAAAGTAGTCTCAAACATTTTCTTATAGGTATGAAAGAAAAATAATGAATAAGAGAGCAGAGAAGGCCCTAAATAAAGTGTCATTCCTACCCACTTTCACAGACAATGAATGTTATTCAGAGCACTGCTATCAGTTCACTGAGAATTCTTCAGAATACACTATCAGTGAACAGCAGTCAAACTGAGAGTTTGATCACTTTCATTTCATTAGGGCCATCTGTAGACACTGGAATTTGACATGAATGAATCACATGTGGCTTGGGAGTAAGAAGCATGTTAGAAAGAATAAAAAGAAAAATGTAGTGACTTAGAATCTTTGTCATAGTACCTTAAAGTCTGAAGTCATAGAAGGAACATGTGCAAAACATCTCTTCCCCTTGCATTCATTCAATAAACTTAAGTCATCATTTATTAAGCATAAACTATGTAGTATCCATTGTGCTGACTATCTGTTGTGGATATAAACATCGAGGGTCTCAGAAAGACCTGGTCTATATACCCATCATGTCTAGACATATAAACCAAAGGAACAACAAAGAAAACAACAACAACAAAGCCATAAAACTGGTATTTGAGTATCAGTACAAAGTATCAGTACCTCCATTTTTAAAATGAGGTATAAAATATTAGTACCTCCATTACAAAAATGAAAATGTTCTAAGACTTCAAAGACATTAGGTAACTTGCCCAATACCACTATTCATGAGACATTCAGGGTCTGAATCCTGGCAATTGACTTCCACTGGCCTCCAGGATCTGAGCAATGGAACCCAGATGGGCATGGAACAATGCACCCTGAGGAAGAATTATGTTAGGGAACTTGAACTCTGTCCTAGAACACAGCCTAATGGCTGTCTTTGACCAACAAGATAAATACAGGCAGCCATCAAAAATGGATTATGATTATCTACCCAACCCTGAAACCCAATCATGAGTTGGATTTTAAAACAAATGATGGTTAAAGATTCCTCTTTAATAGCAATAATCAAAGAATCTGAACTGCAGCCACGTAACTGTTTGGTCAGCATATTGAAAAACCAAAGTTTCCTGAAAGGCAGATGAAGGAAAATACACTGAGCAAGATGAAAGTCACATGACTTACTCCCAAGATGACTTCCAAAATGAATGAGCATAAAATAGTAGGGAAAGACTAGATTACCTAAGAAACATATCACAAAAGCTACCTCTCCCAGTCTTACTGGGTGGCACTTATCTGGAGGGGCTTCTTTACAGTCTCTTTCATATAAAAGTAATTCTAAAGAAAATCAAACAATACTTAGTGTAATGTGCATTCAAACATGAGATCCACTGAAAAATTTAAATTCAAACCTCTCAGTGTTCTTTTCTTACCTTTAAAGTAAAAAGTGTCCTAAGTATATAAATTGTACACCTGAGTATCTGCCTTTCTTTCAGTAATTTACATAGAGAAAGAAATCTCTCAAGTGATGAAATGGCATTCATTAAGTAGTTATGAATGGTGAGTGGCAAAGGCTAGGAAAAGAAATAATAGTATTTCTAATAATGGAGCCTGTTGATGTCGAGAGGAAACTCAGAGGATGCCAAGACAAAGGCTTCAAGTAGTAGGATGAGTGAAAAAGCATGATGCATTGGCAAGTGCAAATTAGAGAGAGGGCCTACATTCTATTACCAATTAAGTGCTTACTATTATGAGAGCGAAAAACTCTTCAAAATGAATAAATGGGTTCAATAGAATAGGGATTACCATTTAAGTAGAACATTCTAACTTTGCTTCAGATCATGGGAATTCTATAAAATCACAAAGGAGAGAATTAGGTGAACAAAATAGTTTAATTTAATGGAAAATTTATTTCAAAAGAGCTAAAAAATTTCTGTAGTTAAGTAATAGCATTTTGAATTAGGAGACATTTATATAAAAGCAATGTCCAAGGATAAAATTAAGTAGTAAAAATTTTCAGAAAGACACAGAAAACTCTGAACTACAGACCTGAGGCAGTTTAGGAAAAGGAACACAGAAAATGTAAGTCTCTCTTTATAGGAAATAATTAGAATAGTAGAATTTGACCTAAATTAAAGGAAAATATTATACAGTCTTACGAGTAGAAGCACAGGAAGACACACACACACTCCTTCCTACTTTAGAAATCCCCCCAAAGATTGAGATCAAAATGTTACTTCTGTTCCTTTTCTAGTCCAGTTAAAATATCAATTATTGCCTATTACTTGCTGTCAGTTTATACATATTATGGGTTAAATAGAAAAATTAATATTACTTGAGAGTATCATTTCTCTGATACATTTATTTAACTAAGTCAGAGGTGCAGTAATTGTTAAAACAAGGCATTGCTCCAAATTATACAGTGTATCATATATGCTAATATGACAAGAAAAGCCAAAATCTTAACTAGTATTCTCATTAAAAGATGCCTTTATAAATGCTAAAATTTTATCTCCATTCCAGAAATTAAATTATACAGCAAAATATTTTCTCAAAATATGAAAGCCTTGTAAACTGTAAAAAGAATAAAAATTCATAATAAAAATAAAATGTTTCCAATTATAAAGTTCCCTCAAAACTCTTCCATTTAGTTCTTATATCTTTACTTACTTGATTTAGTTGTTTTTTTTTTTTTTTTTTAACAAAACTTGAGTAGTTAGGATTGTCTTTTTAATTTAAATTTCTTAAGAAAGAGAATCACAACATACATTCCCGGACCACATTGTGTGTGTGGCCTACTTATTTGAAATGTTAGATTCCATACGGATTTCTTCTTGTTTACTTATAACTTCCAGAAAAGACTCTCTCTAACAAATTAGCAACTCAAAGCCAACCAATTTGGAATCCAGGTCCTGAGAGCATGTTACCTTAGGTCTGTTACCTGAAATGTTTTCTAGAAAAACGACAGAAGACAAACAAAGCTTAAACTACTGTGTGGAGCAAGAACTAAGTGTGAGGCACAAGTGGGTGGTCCACTGAGGTCAGGGTTAAAGTTCACAGAATAATTTGGAATGTATTCTCAGCTTGGATCTCCTTTATGAGGCCTGAGAATACACCCTTTAATTAGAATACAATTTCCAAAGCAGCCACTCCCTTGACTTTCCAGAGTTCAGTTATTCTCAGAAAAGTAAAAACAGCCCCATCATGCTGACAGCTAACAGTTCTGTATAAATTATGCCTCCAATGCCCAACACAGAAGGCAGTAGGCAAACAGGACAAAGAGATTTTAGCCTTCAACCCTCACTAACCACTCTCACGAATAGATAGAGAAAGAGAAGTCATATTAAACAAAGTCACTCTCCTTCATTTCTTGCTTATGCAGCTGAGCTGTCTGTCCCATGGAAGCTTGGAAAAAAGAGTGGGTTGTACATTTGCAAATGTTCCCACACCCCAGTTGGCCTAATTATTTTCTGCTGATCTCTCCATCCAGTCAACCTCACACTACAGTGGGAACACTAAAATCAATTCTGTGAGAGCCAGTTGTCCGCCTCTTCCATAGTGCTTAGGGAGCCACACAGGGCTCTTGGAATGGGAGCCAGTCTGACACTGACTCACCACAGATGTTCGCCTCCTCCTCCATGTAGTTCTGATCCAGAGCCTTCTTTCCAGGGCCTATTGTTATTACAAAAGTTTTACTGGGCCCCAGAAATGTGCTAGATGTTGAATCAGGAGGAAAACACACATCTCCCTAACTGGAGAGTTAAGAGTAACAAACATTATAGTATATGGCGATGGTAAAAAACTATGAGAAAGGGCCAAAGAAGAAATTCAGGGAGTTGAAATATAAGGAGCTATCACAATATCAAACTTTCACATGCTATCCAGGCTTGAGTCAGGTTTAGAGATGACATAAAATTTTCCATTTCAGCAAATCCAGATATCAAATCTTCCTGTAAACACAACAGAATTGCCTTTATCTGGAAATGTGTGACAAGGAAGGAAAATAACAAAACAGAATTTTTGAAATTAGTTAAGAGAATTCAGAGTCCGGTGTCACCCACACATTTGGGAATTCTTGCCAGCTAATATTTCAAGCAGGAGCAACATTACTGTCATTGGTCATTATCTTTTGTATATCCATTCATCTGTCAGTATTTGTAGCAGCCCTCTCCAGTGGGATAATCAATCTCAATCTCTCAGTCTCTGTCTCTCCCTCTTCTCCCAATTCCTTCAATGTATATTAGCAGGAAACTAGACAGTTGTTTCCAAATGCTCCAGTGTCCCATGGTACAAGCTTCATCATTCTCTCAATTTAAAAAAATGCAATTTCACACAATTTACAATATTTTTATCACTGTCCACTTAATCTAGATTGACCATAGAGTAGTTTATTTTAAATTCATTCTTTTTAATTATATGAATTCTGAAACTAAAATGAGCTTAATCAAATAGCACAAAAAATTTAGTACATTAAAGACTCTCCAAATCCTTATGCAATAATGTTTATATTTTTATTTTTAGCTTAAGAGTACAAATTCACGTTTTTCTACTACAGGCCTTGGGGAGGGAGTAAATCAATTAAATGAAACACATACTTAAAATTCTATGACTATGAAAAAAAAACAGGAAAACAATCATGCTCCCCAAGGTGGAAATAAAATTATTTCTAAAATATTTTCTAGTTCTCATTAACTCTGTAGTTGTTAGGAAATCACAGATAAAATAAGTCAGTATTTCACAAAACTGTTTCACAACTGTAGAGTCAACATTTAGATAGATTACCAATATACATGTTTTGAGTAATATATATATTACCTATATATATATATATATATATATAATATTACATATACATGTATATGTGTTGCTTAAAATAGCATTTTACTTGATTCTTTGGAGAAAGCTATATAGATTTTGTTTCTCATTAATTTCTGAGCTGGTTTGCTTTCCATTCCATTCTCTAAGAGAAAAATGTAAAAAAAAAAAAAAATGGTTCAAAAATTAAACTAAAACACATTCACTTTAAGAGCTTTTATTTGAAATTTTGAAATGTCCTTCAATTGTGTTCCTCCAGGTGTGACGTTGCAGTCACCTATATACTTAGACATGTACTACAGAGAATAGCCCATTATATGATAAATTTATCTGGAACCCACCTGGGGAAACTTAGTGACCAGAAGCTAGGTTCCAGAGGAGAACCTGATGGGAAATCAGCATTCTGAATAGCACCCAAAAGATACCAGTATTCCTGGACATTCCCAGAATAAAATGAAAACATACCAAAACTTTTGTATATATTCTACATAGCAATCTTAGGAAGAAAATAAAAAGAAAACCAAGTAGTAATTAGAAACCAAGTATGTATATATGTATTGTAAAATAAAGTTTGAATCATTTGGCTTAAAAGAAAAAGGACCAGAATCACATTACCAAAGTCCTACTAATTATCCTTTAGCTCCGTTTTTATCATTTTAGTTTCACAGTCCACTTACAAATTGTCTTTCACTTAGTCACTGATCAAAAAGGAATTAAGTTTTGTGTAAATCTCTCTGAGAACTGAGTCCACAATTTACATGTAAATTCTTCTCTCCTAAAGAACGAATGAAACCTGACAGAGTATTATTTTATCCTAGTTTTGGCCCTATATTTTAAAATTCTCATGAATATGGTTTCAGAGAAACTCTGAAAACTCTTGATTTATAGGTTTCCAGCAAAATTATATGGTACAATTAACTCAGAGCATATCATCACAGTCATATCCCCAAATAACTGCAATTTTCTTTAAAAGTACTTACTTCTGATGAGTTCACCATCTGAACAATTTCCCCAGATGGACTGGTCTTGCATCTCTCCATGTGTGAGGCAGATATTGGTGGCTTGAGTTATACCTCTCTCAGTATTTTCTTTATCACATTTTTCTGAATAAAAATATATTTATTATCATTAAATGTTACATATCTTTCTCTATTTTTTTCATTTTATAGGTTTTTTTTCCCTAAATGCTTCCAAGTCTGCCAGAATTTAAGAAAATGGGCATGGCACTTTAATTGACTGTTGCAAACACTGACTCATCAACATATTTACTGGGCATTTATTACTTGCCTACCATTGCAGAAACAGATGTTTAAAATAAAAATAATCTGTCAAGATTATTGTAAACATATCATTAGAACACTGCAAGTTACCTGCATGACAGAGAAATGCAGAAAGTTTATATCAAGGATGAAAGTGAGTAAGTCCATACAGGTAGAGAGGGTGGGAGCAGTAGAGAAAGCACAAAAGAGAAAAGACTCCAATATGGGGTAGAGATGAAAGTCAAACTGCAGTGGAATGGGAATTGAGGAGATACAGAGGTTTCTTCATAGAAACTTTAGAAATAGTCAAGAATTGTGTCATACATTCTCAGAAAGGAAGGGCTGTTTAGGATGAGAGATCTATACATGAGTTTATGAGTTCTGAAGGGAAAAAAGGAACAGCTTATTGTAAACATAACTCAGGCAAAAAGCAAACTAGAACATAAGGTAAAATGCATGTTATGAGAGGCCCAAGAGCACTAATGGTGTTTAATGGACTTGAAAAGACTGGTGAGAATTCTAAAAATAAAGATGGAAGAAAAGCTATTCCAGATGGAAAAACAACATGAGCAAACTCCAATAACAGACATTTGGACAATGGTTCCAATCCTGGACTAAAGTACTTTAAGAGGAACATTAGGATATAAGACATTAAAGGTTTAAATAGAGACATAGAACAGATATTTTAACGTCAAGGTGAGAAATTTGGACCTAATGTTAGATCAAGACAAATAAGTAAAAGTAGCTATTAAAGCTTTATGAATCGCCTAGTCAGAGCCATGCACAAGGAAGATTAATAAAATTGTACACACCAGTGGTTCTGAATCCTGATGGTGCTTCAACTCATTTGGTCAGCTTTTTAAAAAACAGATATCTAGGCTCCATCAACAAAGATTCTATTTCAATTTAGGGGAGGGGTGCTTAGGTGATTCCACTGCACTTACATCCTTAAGAATCACTGAAGTATGGATGTAACAGGGAGAACAGAGTAAGGGAAAAAACAGGAGACTTGCATAATACAGGTGGAAGTTGATGAGAGTTTAATTAACTGCATAACAAAATGGAAAAGGGGGTAGATATGAGAAAATAACTAGAGGATTGCACAGATAATTGAGAAGATCGGATTGAAGATGACTGGACTTTTCTTAATGTGAATTTGACTGAGAAAACCTGGAGACCAAGGTTTTTCTATAACTTTAAATAACTTACTAATTATTTGTGTGTGTGTGTGTGTGTGTGTATATATATATATATAATGTTTAGGCAATTGCTAAGCAGTGGGGATACAGTGAATTAGGAGACACAGCCCAGGCCTTCATGGAGGTTACAGTCTAGTGGATGAGTTTAGTGTTGTATATTTGAATTTGCAAATCACAAATAAAATTATAACTAGAAATAGTCATGTTCCTAAACTCGATTACAGAAGACATCCAAATGACTAAGGTTCACCGAAAAAGTGACTACATGAAAAGAAGTGTATCAGGTGGAGTCTATACAATTAGGAAGGATTAAAGAGAAGCTATATGATGTCAAGCCATGGAAGCAAGAAGAGATTCAAACAGAAGTTGTTAGTCAATTGTGTTTATATTTCCAATGGAAGGAAAACAATTTCTGTGCATGAAGAATTTTCTTATGTACCATGGGGATTTCACAACAATTAGAAAGTTCTGGTGTAAAACACATTTCAACACAAGAAAATAGATGGGCACCCATTTAGGACCAAATACAGTAGCTAACAGCTAAAATAAAGAGGGGGGCAGTTTCAATGCTAAGTATTTAAAAAAACAACTCTGACTGGTGTGTGGCTCAGTGGGTTTGCCATCATCGCAAACTGAAAGGTAGCCAGTTCAATTTCTGGTCAGTGCACATGCCTGGGTTAAAGGCCAGTTGTGGGGCAGGTGGCATGCAAAAAGCAGCCAATTGATGTTTCTCTTGCACATAGATGTTTCTCTACCCCTTTTTCCCTCCCTTACCCTTTCTCTAAAAAATTAATAAATAATTTTTTAAACAGCAAAACCATATTCAGATACCAGTAAAATATAAATAAGAAGCATGCTGAAACAACAGTTCTAGATTAACATTTACTCAGCATTATGGTAAAAAAAAATGTAATCTTCCTGAGATGTGCTGGTTTCAATTAAAATCTTTACTTTTTTAAACAACTCCAGATATGTTTTCACTGCCACAGTCAACTCTAGGCCCTTCTGAGATTATCAACAGAAAAGACATTTATACAAACTCACTGGTACACAAGAAATCTCTCCTCAGCAAAGCTCAACATTACTTGCTGTTAGTGTTATGTAGCTGACTGCCGCCAGGTGTCATGCTAGTAGGCTTAATTCAATTAATAACTTTAATTGAAGGAGAATCAAATTAATTATATAATTTTGAGCTGTTCAAGTTTAATTCCATTAAAATTCATGAACCAGGGCATTATGACGTATTGCTGACTAGAAGAAAATAGGTACAAATAAAGCCTCTAGACACACTTGACTTACACTTGAACCATGTCCAATATTCAAGTGCTAAGCAGAGAACCTCTCAATACTCTATTGAATGAATAAAATTGTTATGTGGTCCATATACACACAGATTTAGTAGTGAACCTCTACTAAGAGGAAAATAAAGTTCTTCCTGCTCTAAATATTTATTAAAAAACAGTTTATCACATGATTTTTTTCAGTTTCCTTATCTGTGAAATTCTGTAATTAGGTGATCCCAGAATCCTTCCTAAAAAAAATACACCCTAGCATTTTCTATTTTATTATGTTCAAGAAATAATAAATGATATGTAATTTCTATTAAATCAATCACAGTCATCAGTCTACCCAGCTTTGCCTCATTTAAAAACTAAATGTCTTGGTTCAAAATTAGGTGTCAGGTTTTTGCTATGATCTATAGTACTCAGTCCAAAGGAAGGCTCAGAAAAGATTCTATGTATAAAATTTAAATTGGCTATTGCCAATTCTCCATTCTACAAGCTAAACTTCTGTGACCACTTGACTGTTCTATGATTTCTAAAGTATGTGCATTATTTTACTAATATCTCTTTAATATTTAAGAAATATGATTACTTGGAATACTGGCTGGTGTAGCTTAGTGGATTGAGCACTGGCTGCAAACCAAAGGGTCACTGGTTTGATTTCCAGTCAGGGCACGTGCCTGTGTTGCAGACTGGGTCCCCAGTGGGGCCATGTGAGAGGCAACCACACATTGATGTTTCTCTACCTCTTCTTCTTCCTCTCTTCCCCTCTCTCTAAAAATAAATAAATAAAATCTTTAAAAAAAGCAATAGTTATATGGCAGGATCATAAATGGTGACAGTTACATCTAACAATGAAGAAATGCATGGAGAGTGAGACTTAATTGGCAATTATAAAATGAGCACCAAGATGCCCAGCCACAGAACCAACTTTACTACAACTTTCAGTAGCTCAGGTCAGCCACTACTCATTACAATGACAAAAGAGCAATTTCTAACAGGAAATTTCTGTGGTCACTGTAGGCTTGTTATGTCACCTCTGAATTGTAGAAGCAGAGGTCACAGTGGTCCTGGTTTAATCCCTTTCTGGATTTATGAAGGTTTATAATTTCAATTCAATTACCACATGAGCCTGAAAGACATATCCTGTAGGCAAGCCAAAGAGTTCGATGACACATGAAATCAGTCTATAACTTTCAAAAATATTTCTACTGTATATATACACACGGCAAACATTCTCCCCCAATTTAGTAATTTTCTCTTAAAGGGAAAACTTTATCATCTCAACTATGCTGTTCTTCTAAGCCAATGGTTCTCCATTTTTTTGGTTTTTTTTCGGGGGGGGTTGTATTTTTTTTTTGTAGCACTCTTTAAACATAAAGATGCACAGGTCTCAAACTCAGAGGTCTCAATTTGAGTGGTGTGCGAGTAAAGGAGATGTCTTTAACACATATGGCCAGTTTATATTTAGGTCACTGTTCCAAATAAGTTCTTCTGTACTAAACAACTAAAGAAAACTTAGAAAAGCCTATCAAATATTGAGATATAGGCATTGCTTCTCATCACCTTGTCACAGTATTCCAAGTAATCAGAAAATACAATTTTATCTAATCAGTAATTAATACAGATATTTAGTTCTGTCTCCATATCAGCTCAACTATGAGAAAACAAAACCTGAATTATGCATGCATACTGCTAATCACTTGTACTAATAGGTGAATATATATTTTAGATATTGAAATGAAAAGTGAAGACACTAAAAATAGCACTAGACCAAAGTGTACCACAGGCATTTGCTTCTGAAAGTCTAGCTCCCAGGCATTCTAGTGTGCCTACTCTGAAAACAAGTACAGAAGAATCTTTAGATAAAGAAAAAAGCTTTATCCCTGCAACAAATCCTCTAGCTGGGAAAATCAAACATACATCTGAAACAATCAAGCAACTACAAAACAAAAGGTAATATAAACTGCCCTGGGTCATAATGCTGGCTCAAAGACTAACCAGCTGTGTGACTGGGGCTGGACCTCATTCTCTTTCATGGGAAATGAGTGGATTGAGCTGGATGCTTGCAGAGGGATGCTTTCTGGCTCCAAAATTCTGTAAATCTGACTCTTCACAAGGTGCAAACAATAGAGCCAAAACTTCGTATCCACACTAAAAGGGTATTTAGAATGAAGTAGAGAGAGTAATAGAAAAGCCTTTGTAAGACATTGGATTTGAGTTAAAATTAACAAGCATGAATTAAGCAAAAGAATCCAAGAGGAAAAAAAAAGCTTTAAATGATGAATTTAAATATAATATGTCTTATTCAGAAATGATTATCTTACAGGATCCATACTCTTTATTTTTTCTAAAGAAGGGCATTAATGGTGAGACGCAATCTCTTTCCAATCTCAATTATTCTTGCTGAAAGAGAATGAGATTCAGGTGAATAAAATTTCCATTTAATTAAAAATTCTATAATATTTTTCCTAGTTGGCCTTACCCACATTTAAAATTTTAAGAACACGTGTAAAATACTATATGTGTCATGTAATAGCCACTTAGCTGGTATGTGGTTGTTAAATAAGTACTAATATTAAAAAATGAAATACTTTCATTTGTTAAAAAATATATTAATGAATTTTTGCAATTACAGTTTTAGCAATTTTCAAAGGACTTTAATATGTATTTGATCTTCAAAAGTATGAATGATATAAAGAAAAAAAATGTTAGCTTAATTTTACCGATGAGAATACAAAGTGGGTCTCAGAGACAGATTTTCAGTTAGAGACAGGATGTTAAAATCCAGAGTTTGAAAAGATTTTTTAGTTCAGCTAATTTAATATCCCATGCAGGGTAGAAAGCCCCACTGCAATCCTCAGACCTTCCCCAAAAATCCAAGAAAAGGGAACGCATTCTATTCTTGGTCAGTAAGTTATTCTTCATTTTGAACATAAATCTGTTGTCAGCTAATTTATAACTAGTCCCAGTTCTGCTCATTGTAGGTAGAAATAGTAAACTCAACTTTTCCGTAAGACAACCATTCCAACTATTAAAGATGGATATTCTTTCCATCAGTTTGTAATCAAGCAAATATATTATGGCTAAAATGACTAAATATATTATGGCTCAATGGCTAAATGCTTTTTAACAGATAACTAACAGAAGAATCTGGGAATGTTATAGTATAAAATTCCATATAGTCCAAGGTTTTCAAAAAAAATAGGACAATACTGTCATCTAAAAGTCCTGATATCTGAATCCTTCCTGACAATAAAAAGACTCTCATTAAGTTCTCTGGAACAGAAATATTATCCTTAAATTGTACCTTGTACTAGAGAACTCATGAAGGACATGGGATCTGAAATGATGGCGCATGGGTTCACCACTAGCGATGTGGATCTTGGACAAGTTAATCTTTGTCAGATTCTTCATCTATAAAAGGGGAATGACAATACTACATCATAAAGTGGGTGTAGAAAGAAATGGAATTATGCCTAGAAAGCAGAATGTCTGGTATATAATAAAGACTTGTTCACATTTGCTATTATTAAGTGTTATTGCAATAAGCACCTTTTTAAAACCTGCTATAAACTTACCAGAGGGAGGCTGTTGAAGGTAGTGTCTATTCCACAATCCTTTATTTTGCATGAAATATGCAAGAAATCTGTTTACAGACTGAATATAAGGAGAACTATTGCTTCCTCCAAGAAAATGTATATTATTTTTTTCCTTTATTGACCAATAAAATCATATTTTAAAAACACCTCATTTTGACTCAAATTTACAATCATAATTGAATAAATGGGTTTGACTCTGCACTCTAATGTGGTAAGCACATTTTGATTTCCCCCAGTTTGAAGCTGCTAGGCTACCTATATTTTCATTTTTCTGTTTTAATCTTTTATTAAAAATGTACTCTTATAAACCACCTCAAATATTTTGCTAACGTAGGCAGAGGAATGTGTAAATGCACAGACTAATCATCAAATACGTTTCCTATTTGTTATCCATATTTTACTTGCTTACATCATGAAAGACTAATATAAATGACAGCAATTGGCAGATATCCTTATAAAATCTTATAAAACCTCATAAAACATAATTAGTGTAAAATACACTTATTTCTTATAAAAAGGACTATAAGCAGCTTTCTTTGTGCTTAAATTTTGGAACTTTTACATGCTAGATTTTATCTACTTCAATTAAATATTTAATAAGTAAGGACAGATCATTTGTAATCTACATGATATGTACATTCTTCTTGCTATGCAATCTATATTCATACCTCTTTAATCTGTAAACAAAATTGCATTAATTTCATTTTTACTCTTCTATTCAAATACCATCATCATTTCAGATGAACTATATGTATTCAATTTATGAAACCTCAAGAAATCTGAGATCAAAATCTCTGGAAAAGTAAAAAACTCTGGGTCTGTATTTCCCAGAGGCTCAGAATAATGTGGACATCTACAAATACTTCCTAAATGTAACCTTTAAAAAAACCAAAGATAAGGCAGCTTTCAGGAAGACCTGAGGCTCTGGAATTTTACTTCTTCACTAATCAAAAAAAAAAAGGAAAGGAAAGGAAAAAAAAAAATCCCTCAAGACGAATGAATGACCTTTAAGAAACCTACATGCTTTGTCTAATGTTCTAAAACAAACTAAAATTGCATTGTCCAAAAAACATGTTGAGATAATCAAAGCATTTTTAACAGCTGAATAAACAGACGCATGAAATTACATAATTTTATAAATACAAGAAAGTTATTATTTAATCACAGATATAGTATAAATGTTTGTTGAATAAATTAAACATTTAAATATGTTTAATATAATCAGTTAATTGTTACCAATATTTTGAAAAGTGAGACTGAGCAAAATCTAAAATGCATTCCTTCAAAAGGGCTTCTTATGCTTTTAAAAGCTTTTGGTGTGTTTTAATTCAAAAGAATATGAAAAAAATGGCATGGACTCAACTAGTTTACAGGTTGGGAGTGAGTAAAGAGTAGGTTGTACACACAGCAAAGTAGAAAAGAATTACAAAATTACATGCACATGCAATTAAATATAAATATGAAAATGATAGGTACAAAATGCAGTGATAGTTCAAATAAATATCTCAATAAATCAGGGCTCTAAATAAATTGGGGGAAAAGGAAGAATTAGGTACTTTCCACTTCAAAAAAATGTAATGGGAAGGTTAGATGACAACAGGCTAACATTGGGCACCAAGACATAAACATTATCCCAGTCATCTTAACCTCCTGCACCTTTTACATCTAAATCTAAAGTTCTTATATTAAAATTATTTTTTCAGGATGACTGACCATGAGACATACTAAACTCCTGCCTTCTCAATCACAGGTTCAATTCTGTTCTTTCTGCAGACAAATATACTCATGCTAAAACCAAACACTCAAGCTCATGGAATTTGGAGTTACATGGGCTCATAAAGGTCTCTTAGCCCAACCTGATAGCATAAATTCAGATAAAAACATTCCACATACAAATCCCTAAGTAAGCCACGGAGATTAGACATGAATACTTCCAGGAATAGGGAAATAGCCTCAGAAGACAGTTTCTTCCAGTTTTAGACTGCTTAATTATTCAAAGACTTTCCTCACAATCATCTAAAATCTACTTCCTTATAATTTTCACTGGTTCACCATATTTTGCTCTTTGCAATTCAAAGTAAAGACTTATCTTCTCTCTGTGTGACAGTCTTGTATCAGAAAATATCTCCTGTTTTTGTCTTTATTCTCTCTGTGTTAAATACCCTCCATCAGGTCAATGGTTTTTCAGAGCCTTCACATTCTATTCACTCTTACAGGCATGACAATCTTCTTACTCTTGTCTAGATAGCTATCATGATAGTGTCCTTAATGATTACTGAAATCCACAGATGCCATATCTATGGCTGTTCCCTAACTTAGCAATTAACTCTACAACCAAAAGAAATTGAGAACGCTTCCATCTACCCCTTTTTAATATGACAACACAAATCCTCCTTTTTTGTCTTTTAGCATGATCACTGTTATAAAATGTTACAATTTTAAAAACCATTGTTACCTCTCATCTATATCAAGTGATTTTATCAAGAATGGTTTCTCTCTGGTTAACAAGAATGAAGGCCAATAGAAATCAAAACTGAACCAAAGGGGATTGTTTAATCTGTAAAGGCATTTCAAAGGTATGACTTGAATCTGACAATTTATAAGAATTAGAAGTATACTGAAATTTATTTTTTAGACTTCAGAATGATGGCTATGGATAAGAAGTCAGGGAATGTATTCTCACTGGTAATTTTTCAAAGGGCCAAAACTGGGAGCTCTTCCTTTAATGCACTAACCTCTTCTTGCCTTCTGGGACATCCTTCTGGAACACTGCCTTCTTTGGATTCTCTTTAGGATCCATTCTCCTTCTGTAATCTTATTTAAACACCTCCAGGAAGATTATTTGTAGATCCATTACCCTATCCCTGATTCCTGTCATAAACTATAGATGTCAAGTTTCAATTCTACATGAATTAAGCAAATCAAAATCAACATTTCCTAAAATTCATCTCCACTTTTCTGACCCTGCCTGTTTCTCCAACAATGCTCCATATCCTGGTCAAGCTATTCTCAGAATCGTTTTTTTTTTTTTTTTTAACTCTGTTTCTCCCTTATTCCCCCTGCCTTAACATAATCAAGTACCAGATCCTGCTAGCTACAACTTCCCAATTTCTCTCAAATCTGTATTACCTTTTCCACATCCACTACTAATGCTCCAATTCATTTCTCTTCCAACCACAAACACTTTCCCAATACAAAGATTGAGTATGTTTCCCTTTAGCTCATTTCAAGTATTGATGAAAAAGTGATATAGTTTACTTTGATATTGTACATACTATATTAATGTGGTAACCCCTATACCTTTTTCATGCTCCATAAGTTCATCTTCTATTCCACTGAAAAATAAATAGTAAAAACACTCAGAAAAGTTTACTAAAAATCCTGTATGTTTCTTGGGAAATAGAAGAAATAAGGACCCTGTAGGTCTATGTTCACAGAGATCAAAAAAATAAGGCTGAGTCATCACAAAAAAGAAGTAGAGGTATTGCATCGTGAAGAGGAAGCTGGTTCCTTTCTATTCTGCCCACTGCCTTCAGAGCACTTGTCACCTGCTCAACCACAAGCTGCCTGCCTTATTTTTAGTGCTCAACTCTGCATAATTCAAACTAAAAACACCTACAAACTGTGTATTCTTCCTCTGGGGCCACTAGCAGCCCAACCCAGACAAAACCAACTTCTTTTTGCCATCCTGAGATTCTCTTTCTACCTCTAAATTGATAATGCTCCATTTTGTACCAGGTAAATAGTAACTGGCCATAAACTAATTGGTCACTAGGTTCTTGTGGTAAACTTGAACTGATACTTGAAGAAGGGATTACAATTTAATTTGGCACATATTTTTATCTCATCCTCTCTCTCACCTAGTTTATAAGTTATTTTGGGGCAAACTAAGTATTAAACATTTTTAATGTTCACAAGAATTTTTACATTGAAAGCACACACAAATGTGTTGACAAGGCTTCTTCAAGTAAATGTGTTTATAATAAATTGTATGTGCTAGCACAAAAAATATTTCAGACTTTATGCTGAAATTACTAAAAAAAAAATAAGGCACAAAGGCACATGTATATGGCCCTGGCTGGTGTGGCTTAGTGGACCGAGTGCCAGACTGGTTCAATTCCCAAAGAGGGCACATGATTGGATTGTGGACTAGGTCCCCAGTTGGGGCCACACGAGAGGTAACCACACCTTGATGTTTCTCTCCCTTTCGTTTTCCCTCTCTTCCCCTTTCTAAAAATAAATAAATAAAGTCTTTATAAAAAAGCACTTGTATATGAATCATCTTACTTCAGATCATGTGGGTGTGAATCTGAAAACAGAAGTGTACTGCAAGTAGAAACCACAAACAAAATTTATGTTAAAATAACTTTTCATAGTTCCTACTTAGTGAACTGTAAGTAATCAGAATTAGAATCTAGAAAATATAGTGCAATTTCAAAACTTAAGTTTAAAGACTTACCTCCTTGTGGATATGTACGCTAAGATGAAAAAAAAGAAGGTAAAAAAACTTTAAGTAACTTCAGTGGTGTTGATGGCAAAAGTGGGAAATGGAAAGAGGGGAACAAAGAGAGAGACCAAGAGAGCAAAAGGAGGTGAGGGAGGGGGAGAGAGAGAGAGAGAGAGGGAGGGGGAGAGACAGAGAGAGAGAGATCCAAACACTGGTACATAAGCACCAATTGTTCAAAATACAGGAAGGGCTGTAGCATCTTTAATGATTAAACAAGTCACCCAAGTTGAACTGTCCATATATCTAGAATCTAGCCAGTGCTGAATCACTGCTCCCTCAATAAAACTTGAATGTAGACTCTTTTGGAAATAACATAAAAATCACATCCCTTGCATTTAAATAGGAGAATAATGACAGTTAACTCCGAAAGGCAATTGGGCTGGTTTCTCTGTTTTGTTTGTTGTTCTATTTTTCCATTTGCCAATGGCACAACTTTAGACCATGCCAATTTATGTTTCCATATTTTCCCCAATTCTTTTATGATTATAAAAATATAATGCTAGTAAAATAATTACACACTGTTATTAGAACTTTCCATTAAATCACTTCAACAAAATACAGAAAATAAGGTTAAAAGAAACAAGATAGGCCCTTACACACCCCAAAATTCCACAGCTTCCCCAGTAGCCCTGTAAAGGTGACTCAATTATGTACATTAAATCTTTGAATGTGGGCTTCCGGCCAAGATGGAGGCATAGGTAGTCACACTGTGCCTCCTCGAGCAACCAAACTAAGGACAACAAAAATTGAGAAACAAGAAACAACCAGAACAGAGAGAAATGAACCAAATGGCAGTCGGACTACGTACATCCAGACTGGTAAGGAGGGGCAGAGTCGGAGGCCTACGGAGAGGGGTCGAGGGGTCCTGGCAGGAAAGAGCGGTGCCTGGCAGACACAGGTACACAGAGCGCAGACGGCAGTTGGCAAACGCCAGAAGTGCAGGGGCAGCTGAAGGACCGGTGGCAGACCCTGGGACCGGGAGGCAACATGCAGACCCAGTGCGCCACAGCCACACGTTCACGCACAGACTAACTAAGCGAAAACTGGCAGCAACACAGACCGCGCAACCCAGGGACCCAGTGCCGGGAAACAAAGCCTAAGAGCACCGACTCAAAACACCTGTGGGAGCTGAGGCCGGGAGATTTTCTCAGCCTTGCAGGAGGCTCCTCAGGGAAGCCCACAGAGTCCGAGAAAGTGCACAGGCCCACCCGACCCGGAGCCAGCACCAGAAGGGCCCAATTTGCGTGTGGGAAGTAGCAAAGGGGACTGGAGTCCTAGAGAGAGCGAAGCGCCATTGTTCCCTCTCAGACCCCGTCCCCACATACAACGTCACAACCCAGCGACTGGGGTGCCCCGCCCTGGTGAACACCTGAGGCTCTGCCACCCATACGTAACACCTGCAACCAGACCAAAGGAAAGAAAAAAATAAAAAAGATGGCTCAAACATATTTGAAAGCTCCAGAACCAATTTTTTTAAGTGACCAAGAAATAGCAGAATTACCAGATGCACAGTTCAAAGCACTGGTGATCAGGATGCTCACAGAATTGGTTTACTTTGGTCATAAATTACATGAACAGATGCAGGCAACAATAAGAGAAATGAAGGAAAATGCACAGGGAAACAATAGTGAGGGGAAGAAAACTGGGACTCAAATCAATGGAGTGGACCAGAAGGAAGAAAGGTACAACCAAACAGAAAAGAATGAAGAAATAAGAATTCAAAAAAATGAGGAGAGGCTTAGGGACCTCCAGGACACCTTTAAACACTCCAACATCTGAATTATAGGGGTACCAGAAGGGGAAGAGGGAAAACAACAAGTGGAAAAGTTATTTGAACAGATAATAAAAGAGAACTTCCCCAATCTGGCAAGGGAAATAGACTTCCAGGAAGTCCAGGAAGCTCAGAGAGTCCCAAAGAGGATGGACCCAAGGAGGAATACGCCAAGGCACATCATAATTACATTAGCCAAGACAAAAATGAAGGAGAGAATCCTAAAAGCAGCAAGAGATAAGGGGACAGTTACCTACAAAGGAGTTCCCATCAGAATGTCAGCTGATTTCTCAAAAGAGACCTTGCAGGCAAGAAGGGGCTGGAAAGAAGTATTCCAAGTCATGAAAGGCAAGGACCTACATCCAAGATTGCTCTATTCAGCAAATCTATCATTTAGAATGGAAGGGCAGATAAAGTGCTTCTCAGATAAAGCCAAGTTAAAGGAGTTCATCATCACCAAGCCCTTATTATATGAAATGTTAAAGGGACTTACCTAAGAAAATGAAGATTAAAAATATGAACAGTTAAAAAAGACTTCAAATTCACAATTAGTAACAACCAGACCTAATACAAAAGCAAACTAAGCAAACAACTAGAACAGGAACAGAACCACAAAAATGGAGTTCACATGGAGGGTTAGCAACAGTTAAGTGGGAGGAGGAGAGAGGGGGAAAAGTTATAGAGAATAAGTAGCATAGACAATAGGTAGAAAATAGACAGGGGGAGGGCAAGAATAGTATGGGGAATGTAGAAGCTAAAGAACTTATGACACATGGGCATGAACTAAAGGGGGGGATTGTGGGTGGGAGAGGGTGGGCAGGGTGGAGGGGAGTGAAGGGAAAATGGGACAACTGTAACAACATAATCAATAAAAAAAGATAAATATATGTCAAAAATACATGAAAACAAAAAATCTTTGAATGTGAACTAACCAAAGTCAACAGGTATGATTCTTGCTGGCCAGTTAACCTGCACTGTCTTGTTTCTCTGACTCCCTAAAGAGCCTGTAATACAAGATCCGTTAGCACATACCACACTTCCCACACATGCACGATCTTCCTACCTTGCCCCTCACTGCTTCCACCCTGCCAACTTCCAATCCTGTACTAACTTCAAAGATCTATTCTATCTTCCTCTATTCCTAAGCTCTTCCATGCTCTTTGTTGAGAAAGGCGATCAACTGTACTGACTGTTTCCACTAAAAATTCTTGCCACTCATTCTTAGGTAAACCCACAGTGTTACTAAACAGCCCTTTTGTTCATCGCATATTGACTCCCTGCTGAGTTCTTCATTCTTCCAAGTCTTTTCCACAATCTCAAGTTTCTTGACTCATCCTAATTAACCCCCTCCCTTGCTTTCAGCAAATATTACCATCTACCTTGCTAAAAATATCTAGTTCTTAAATATTCTTTTTCATATCAAATTTTCTCTAGATTATCACTCATCCTTTTCTACCATCCCTATCTCAAAGGGGAACATTCACAACTTTCCTAAGACTGGTCTCTTCACGCCATTCCTTCCAGAATTTAACTCTTTCAATTATAAACACCTACAACGCCACTACTACACCCCTTGCACTTTCACCTTTAATCTCTCTATACGCCTGGCTTTCTTTACTTTAATGTGTAGTGAGCATGCTCAAAATCCACACATCCAAAACAAGACTTCTATACATTTTGTTTCTCCCTTAACAAACCACAGCTATTTTCATCTTCTAGGACCACTACAAATTCAATGTTTCTGAGACTAATCCTAATAGACTCTTTTTCTGTATTTTTTTCCTTCACTTCCCTAAAGTACAGTCACTTCCCCAAATCTTGTCCTTGGTCCTCTTTCTCACTCTCGTGCCAATCCATCAGCGACCTCTTTGTCTGTGACCCCGACTCTCGGCATTCTCCTAGTTACAAATTCTTTTTTTCAGGGGCCAGCTAGTTATGGATATCATGAATTGGTGAATTCCGTGGAAACAACATATTCAAAAGAACACTGGACAGCTCCTCCTACATTTCCACTCAGGCTGAAAAGCAAACCTATAGATTTCCTTAAATTTCTACCTTTTCACTATTTCCCATATTAAATACTTTCCTAACCATATCAATTCACAAGCAGTAAAATCTGGATACTGTGATTGGTTTTAGGAATTTCAAAGATGGATAAGGAAAAATCAATGCCCTCAAGGGGTTCTCACATTCTTCCTTCCTTCCTCCCACCTCCCCCTCAATTATTTTTCCTCAGCTACATCCTCTTCTTACTCATGCGATTCTTTTTCTTAGAAAAAAGAAAATGAACATAGGTAGAGCTCTATCCTACTTGTGCTGCTGTTTCATAAATCCAGTTTCTGAATTCCACTTCCACTGGTGTTGCCCTAGGTCCTCTAATCTTTTTTCAGGCTATTGTATATCCTCCTGAATAATCACTGCCTTTACTCTTGCCCCGCCCTCCAAAAGCATCCTTTGAATTGCCACCAGATTTATTTCCTAAAAGCAACAAGTTGGCCCTGCTATTCCTCTTTTCAAGAACTTTTATAAGGACTTACTACTGCCTACAAACACAATATGCAAACTCATTGGCAGGAACATCAGGGTCATCCTCAAAATGACTTATTTTTACAACTTTACCCCATTCTCTGCTCCTGCGGACAGTCCATACAACTCTTTAGTGAAGTATTCAGCATTTTGTAATAATCCCCTCCAAACTTTGCTTTCAATTACCCATCTCCACAGAGCTGAGTCCTATGACCATGCTTCTTGGTTAAACTCAAATAACATTTCCTTGAGGCTTTTTTCTAAATACCCCAGTTAGAGATGCTCTCTCTCCCATATTCTACCATTACACTTTCTTTGTGCCTCTGTTATAGCAACAATCAGTCTACCTTGTATTATAGCTATGTGTGAACATATGTGTTTTTCCCATCATCCTGCAAGCCCCAGATATCATTCATCAATCTGTTTCTCTAGGTACCGTACCTATCATATATCAGAGTTCATTTATTATCTCTCTCTCCCTTCTCCCTCTCTCATGAATTCATGAATATATATATGTGTGTGTGTGTGTGTGTAGTGTGTGTGTGTGTGTGTGTGTGTGTGTAATTAGTAGAGCATCTCAGTAGGGCAGAAATAAACAATGTAAAGAGAAACAAAAATGACATGACAGAGATAAAAAATCAGTACTAAAATTAAACCTCTATACACATTTCCTGAATTACAAATACACATATAAATCATAGTTTTTCTAATCCCATATTCCACCTTAACCCTAAAACTGTTCCTTTTCATTGTCTTTGCTGCCCTGACTCACACTTGTTCTGAACAGCAATCGAGTCCTCCATTTATCTAATCATTTATTCCACATATAAGTATTAGGACCTATTTCAAGGTTAGCACTGCTATCTACTTAATGCAAGATTTTACCCCATCATCTACTTTCTTAACATGCTAGGTGCCTGCACAGCTATACTGTGCTACCTCCCAGAACATTTTTTCACTGTTTTCAGCTCAAACAGTTCAACCTTCCACTTTCTTAAATTTATAGATATCTTCTTTAATCATTTCCTTCCTTCCTTCCTCCCACCTTCCCCTCAATTATTTTTCCCCAGCTACATCCTCTTCTTACTCACGTGGTTCTTTTTCTTAGAAAAAGGAAAATGAATATTTCTAGCTGATAAACCTTGCACTTCTATAACTAAACTTCTAAAATGAACATTAGTTCCTTTAGATATAAAAAGGAGTTGGGAGTATAAATCCTAATGTGTTTGAAAATGCCCCTAAATCTTCTTCTAAATTTAGACAAGTTTCTATAGTTTTCTAATTGGGCCAGTCTTCACTCAAGCTCCTATATTCAAGTGTTTCAAAACAGTTTCTATTCAGCTTAATTATATTTTCAGTTACTCATACTTGGTTGCCAGTATTACATTCTCTATGATTTATCATTGTAAACATATGAAACATAATAAAATTTAATTATGACAATCTTTTAGGATTTACTGTGGAACTAAATATAATTTATCACCCTGTTTCTACGAGAAAGGATAATCCAGGTTTAAAAAAATCTAACTCACAGATGACAACAACTCATGTGCAAATGAAGGACTCCTGTCCTTATTATTCCACAATGCTGGGATCACCAATCAGAAGTGCAGGGTGGCAGGATACAAATATCTACTGAGGTGGTAGCTGAAAGTATTAACATATCTATTTATGCACTTATTTTTAGCTCATCTTTTTCAATTCTGATGCAGTTTTTCTAATGTTCAAAATATATTCATACTCAGTACTTATAATTTTGAAAATAAACTTTTTTGAGGGTGAACACTGAGAACTATTTTTTAAATTGGGGTATGTAATGAAAACGCTGGAAAGCACTAACAGAAAATATATGTATGTGGAGTGATGTGATTTAAAGTTTGGAACTTGAAAAGGGAACTTTTTAAAAGCTTTCTTAAGCTTTTCTACTTAAAAAAATTTTTCAAAATCTATCAAGATAGCATCTTTCTTTTTTTAATATTTTCTTATTTTTGTTTGTTTATTTATTTATTTATTTATTTATTTTTAGAGAGGGAAGGGAGGGAGAAAGAGAGAGAGAGAGAAACATCAATGTGGGGTTGCTGGGGGACATGGCCTGCAACCTAGGCATGTGCCCTGACTGGGAATCGAACCCGCGATGCCTGGTTCGCAGCCCGCGCTCAATCCACTGAGCTACACCAGCCAGGGCAAATATACTTCTTTTTAAAAAGATTTTAGGATCTTTCTACAAATAAAAGCCTCTAAAAACAATGATTATCAATTAGAGATAAAAAGCACCTACAAAAATGCAGATCCTTGAATCTTACACCAGGAGGTTCTGAGCCAACTTGCCAGTAGCCTTGAGAGATTAGGATAGTTTCTCAACACTGTTGACATTCTGGGCCAGATCATTCTTCGTATGTAGGGGCTGTCCTGTCCCATGCATTATAAGGTGTTTAGCATTATCCCAGTCCTCTACTCCCCAGATGCCATGCACAACCACCCCACTACCTATTATGACTACACCTGTCTCCAGACTTTGCCAAATGTCTCCTAGAGGGCACAATAATCCCCAATTGAGAACCGAAGATAAAAGCTGTCCAAATATGACACATTTTGAGAAATACCATCCTTAATCAAAAGGATAAAATAATGTGATAACAGTAGAAGATGGATATTATAAGCATACACTGGATAAAGTGAAATAAACAGGCTTCCCATATATGAAATCTGATTAGCCACTATAAACTTCTGACAACTCAGCTAAGCTTCTAAATCAAAACAATCCTCATGTAATTTCAACTTGAAGCTTCAACTTTAAATTATTTTTAATTAACTTCACTGGCATTTTGCATCCTACTGTAAGAAAAGTTCACCTAAAAGTCTCAGAGGACTCTCCCAGGAGAGAACAGTGCATTAAATCACATATTATCACATTAAACTATATTCCAGCACTCACAGTCCAACAGTTTAAATAAGTCTTGACAGATACAATGAGGTGGGGGTGGGGTATGCAGGATGGGAACAGGCTCAAGAGATTCACAGTATCCAAACCCCGTTATCTTTAATTCATGCATCTGTAGGAAAAAGCTGTATTGATTCTCTGCTTCAACTATATTTATCACAATGACATAATATACTTTACAATTTGTGTTTCCTTCCTGATTTCTACTGACTGTGTGTGAGACCTTGGGCAAGCCACTTTAATTCTCTGGACATCCTTCCCAAAAAGTGAGCCAGTTAAACTAAATTATGTTTAAAGATCCTTGTAGTTATAGGTTGCAAATTTATGAATGAGCACTTAATTAAAAGGCTTTTTAAACTATAGGATTCTAATAACTATTGCACAAAAAAGCAAATACTTATATTTTCAGTGTTGATAATATAATGAATTTTAACATGCTTAATCTAAAAAAAAGACAATTAGATAAACCACATTTACAAGATAAACTCTCTCTTAAAAATAAATTTGGCCCAAATTGCCCTTCACTTATCAAGTTACTTGCACAGGTACTTTCCATAAATTTGCAAATCAAATCAACCTTTCAGAAATTAGTCACAAATAGGGAAATAGTTTTAAATTTCACCAATGCTTTCTATTTTCTATAGAAAGTAGAGATAACCATTTCCAGCCTACAAGTGTTGTTCTTTCATTTGGCTTAGACAATTGTTATTTAATTCATTGCCAACTCTTTAAAAAAGAGAGTTGATACATAAAAAAACATATTTCCAGTATCTCATGAAATATTTGAAAATATTAACCCAAATGACAAAAATGAGCTGAAGCTGAAATGTATCTCCTCCTGGTCCATGAGCTCTCCAGTCACCGACAACCCCCACTGCTCCTCACATCCATCCTGGTTCCCTCTTACATGCTAAAGCATATGAGCTTATGTCCTTGCTCTGTAATAATTTGCCAAATTGATAGAAAATATTTTTAATGTTTTCATAGTAATAGAATTTTGCTTCCAGAATCAAAGCAAAAGGGTAGACAATTAAAGAGACAGAGTTATCTCACAATAAAAATCTTCACAACACAGAATGCTGCAGAATGCACTATACTGTAGGTTTCTAACTAACAACCTAACAGAATGTAGAAAGAAATTCTAGACTTGGTGGGGAGTTCACATTAGAGACCCCCTAAAATTACCTTCAACTGTAACATTCTGTGTCTTTGGTTAGCAGTATAAGGAACTCATATATATATAGGTTAAAATATATGTCTTCATACATATAATTAACTTTGTCTGCAAAAGTTATTTTATTTCATAGGACATTCCATTTTTCTCACTGATTTTAATACATGAATGATTTAAAATAATTTCAATTAAGTAAGCATCCATACCAGATAATTATTAAATTGTTCTGCAGAAAAGATGATAAAGAATCCAAGGACATAAGACTCTGAAAGAATTCAAGAAAGTGCCCACTAGCAAACCTTTTTCACCAATGTATTTACCAATAAAACCACCCTAACTTAGGAAGCCTACATCATGAAGCTTTTTTGCTACCCACTCAATCCAACAAATTTTTTTTCAGTACACCTTATGAAATCTACCAGTTTGAGACACAGTATTTTATAACAATCTTGATAATTTCTTTTAACAAAAATCAACCTTACATTCTATTTACAATTTAATTAATATCTATTTAAAGGATATTGTGAGTTGACATTAAACTAATTTAGAAAGCAATAAGTAACTTTGTTGTTGAGGTTAAGCCAATTTACAGGTAAACTCTAACCCAAGGGTTTCCACACTGATACTATGTGTGTTCTATGAAGCCAACATTCTCCTTTAAACCATTTTAAATGTCTGCTTCTTAAAATCAGATAATAATGGGATACCTCACAACATATGTCTGCACAGGTACATTAAGTATCACTGCAGGGTCTTTTGGGTCATTTTAAAAATGCATACAATTAAAATTGGACATAGTAGACATCAACTATTCACAAATCAATAGTTTTTCTAGTGTGTTTGATATTGACTTTTAACATAAGCACTGTTTAACAACAGTGATTAACAGTTGAACTGTGAACATAAAAAGCCCATCAATGAGTCCATGACTACAGGGGACATGACTAAGGACAGGAAAATGGTTGTGTTGATAATACAATGTGCAGAACAGGGGATGCTTCTGGAAAAACATGTTTATCATTCTAGTTCTCTGATTTTTCAGGTTTCCTCTATTTTTTTTCTGGCTCACTATTTACAGGCAGAAAACAATGATAAACATAATTCAATTAACAGCCCTGAATGCCAGGCATTTTGATTCAGCCATGGATGTTTTCTGCTTTTACCTATTGTAGGTTCAACATTCATTTCTTCTTTTGCATTTTTTGCTGGCTTAAAAAATGCTAAAGATCCCACTATATTACTGTTAAGGGGGGAAGCTATCAGATATGCTTAAGTCAAAAGTACAAAGTAGGTTTTTGAGTACTGGGAAATTATTGAGTTCATATCAGTATCAGAACTCTTTAAATCAAAGCCATCCTAAGAGGAAAATACATCATTAGAGTATGGGCCTTGTTCTTTCTTGGTCACCAATGAAAACCTGTTGTTACTTTCAGAAGAAAGAAAATCTGACTTGTTTATAAGCCTGTTATAGAAGTTTCTCAAACAAGAGTATTTCTCATATAATCTGTATGTGTTTACACGTTAGAAGAACATAAAGGAGCTAATTCATTCTCATAAAGCATTTCCTTAAAGGAATATTTATTTCAAAACAAAAAAGTTATTGAAAACGCATGCATGGGCCATTCCAAAGTAATTGGTCACAGAAAACTGGATTATAAACCCAGTAGCAGAGAAACAGAAGAAACCACAAGAAACAGAAAGATATAGGGAATGCATGTTTATTCAGAGTACAGAGACAGGCCTGGATCTGATGAAGATGTAAAAACAGAAGAGACCTAGAACCCACACATTAGCAAGCCCCCGATGTATATGCTTAGGAAAGAAGTAGTCCTGTCATCCCGTTTCTCCACAGCCAAAAGGGGAGTGGAGGAACCAGTAGTTCCCGCCCTCTTAACCAGGTTGTTGATCTAGAGCAGGAATCCTGGAGAACTTGCTTTGAGTAACACTGTGCAAAAAGTTCACAACTATGAGGTAGGTATTTTGTCCTCACTGCACTCCCACTCCCAACCCACACACACATACACACTCCAATCCAATCGATAACTGTGTTAACAAATTTTAAAATGCAACAACGACAAAGAAGCCCGCAACTTGCAAGCGCACACTCACCCTGGGCCACGGAGCCCAGGCGACAGTCACCCGCTTCGGCCCCATGCAGGGGCTCGGGAGCCACGGCTTCGCCAGTGCTTGACATGGGGCGCTCCAGCGACAGCTGCCTAGCTGGCCGCCTGGCGGGGCGGACGCTGAAGGGCTGTTACAAGGTGCTAGGTGCAGGGAACCGACTGCTTCTGATGGGGGAAAAAAAGGGAGGTTTTAACTCATCACCCCAGAAGGACATTCCCTCCCCCTCCGCTTCCCTCCCCGCAAACCCCACCCCGGGGAAGTTTTGATTTGAAACCCGGGAGGAAAATGGTTTACCGAGCGAGCTGACAGCAGCGGATTCTCAGGAAGTCGCTGGGGGTGGGGGTGGGGGCACACAGTAGAGGAGAGGGTATTGGGTTTAGGAGAAGCTCCAGGGAAGGGACTAAAGCCTTCCTCCTCCAGGACCGCGAGACCACCACCTACCTTAGTATCCCCCCACCCCCAACTCACTCAAAGCCCCATTCTCCTCCTCTTCCGCCTGGAAAAGTTAGTGAGGCTCCGCAAAGGTTTCATCTCGCCCTGGGGCCTGGTGGTGAAGCCCGCCCCTGCCAGCTCCTCCATGCCCCTCCCCGCCTCCCTCAGGCTCTGCGCAGAAGGCAGCCACAGGGGAAGTGGCTGCTCCTCTGACTCCTTGGGCTCCGCCCCTACCCTAGCCAGCCCTAGCCCGCCAGTTCTCCTCCCTAGGGGACTTTTTCCCCTCTGCCTCTCTTTACGGCTTCCATCACTCCTACACTCCTGACATACTTCCTCTTCTGCTGTTCCTTTTCATTATATCCAGATGGGGAGGACTGGAAGTCTTGGCCAACAGCCCAGACATGGCAGGCTTCAGGCTCCCTTGTGCCCCACTCTGTCTGGGTCAGGAGGCCAAAGCTACAGGGAAGAAAGGGGTTTTTCCCCAAGCTGAGAAAAGGAGTAAATTAGCTGGTCCCTGACTGCCTAAGAGTCGTTCCACCCACCCTCTCATTCTCACCCCCAGTCATCCTATCCTTTGTCTCCCAACTACTTTTCCCAGTCCAGCACCAGAATAAATGAAATTCGAGGAATGCAATTAGAGTACAAACCTTTAGGGTAGACAATGCCAAAGGCAAAAATACCAAACTCTTCTAGGGGAATAAAGTGTGGTTTTATAACCTTGACCCCAGCTGAGAGTTTAATCTCATGATCTCTAATTCTGAAATTCCCTTTATTCTACTTTTCAGTTCTTTGTTTATTTTTGGTCAAACATGGTTCTGAATCTGGTAAAACCAGTTACAGTTGTGTGAACACACTGTAGGTATCCAGGCAGGCAAGACTCACACCCTCGAAGATTCTTTGGCCCAAGGCCCCAAGCCAGGTCTATTGCAGTCTGAATGCTTGGACTGACCATTTCTATGTGGTAAAGTAAACTCCATTTACAAAGGAGACTTTAATTGTAGCTTATTCTGATGAGCCAAGAACAAAAATGCATTAATTTGCAGATATAAAGTACTTAAATACATTCAGATAGTTTTTGCCCTTTATTTAGTTAAGTAAAATGCAGATCATTTGTAGAAAGCTAAAACAAACTCATTCTTTGAATCTCTAGGACAAGAGAAGAGTTGCACTTAAGTTATCAAAATTGAAGAAAATGTGCATTCATTAGATACCTCTTCTTTCTAGGTGTGTCAATAATAATACACCAGGGATATTATTTCTTTAAAAAAATTGCAGTTCATTCCAATTGATTGAGACAATCCATTTATTTTTTTAACTTTATTTTTATTGTTGACACCATTACAGATGTCCCCATTTTCTCTTCCTTTGCCCACCTCCACTCAGCCCTGCCCCACCCCACCTTCCCTCAGGCCATCAGGCTTGTCTGTGTTGATGGGTTATACAAATATATTCTTTGGCTAATCCCTTCAACTTCTTTCATCCAGTCCCACTCTCATTTTTTTTTTTTTACCTTTAAAGAGTCAGTGCAACCAAACTTACTTTCAAATAAACCTGAAACCTGAAAAGCACTGCCTTTGAAGTTTCTGAGATAGTTATTCAGACTATACTCCTAACAAACAATGACACTTTGCCTAATGACCGATAACTAACAAACACTTTTTCTGTATTTCTTATTGTATTTTTCCATTATCATTTACTGTATTTTTTGAACTCAAGACACACTTTTTTACCACATTTTTTGCTCAAAAAATTTTTTTGCCTATTTTTCTTGTCTAAAACCTAGGTGCTTCTTATGGTCCGAAAAACAGACACACCTAGGTTTTAGAGGAGGAAAATAGAAAAAATTTTTGAAGCAAAAAATGTGGTAAAAAAGTGCATCTTATAGTCCAAAAAACACGATAGTCCCCTTGTGCCCACCTCCCACCAGCAATCATCATACTGTTGTCCGTGTCCATGAGTCCTTTTTCCATTTTTCTCAATCCCTCCACTCTCTAACCTCTCCCTCCTTAGCTGTCTTTATCTATGAGTCTGTCTCATTAGATTTCACATATGAGTGAAATCATACGGTATTAGTCTTTCTCTGAGTGGCTTATTTCACTTAGCATAATGTTCTCCAAGTCCATCCTTGCTGTCACAAAGGGTGAAATTTTCTTTGCTTTTATGGCCAAGTAGTATTACATTCTGCAAATTTCTGATAGTTGTTTTACCCACTCATTTAATGATGGACACTTGGGCTGCTTCCATATCTTGGTGATTGTAAATAATTCTGCAATGAACACAGGGGTTGTTTCAGTTCTTTTGAATTAGTGCTTTTAAAAATTTTTAATTTAGAAATTTCAAAAATGGTGTATATAAAAGTGCCTTAAGTCTTCTGAAAACTTGTCTAGGGGCCTAGACTATATAGAATCTGCAGAATGTAAGCAGAACAATTATGAAGCATCACTGTCTACTGCAGCATAATCTGTAACCAAAGGAGTGGGATAGAAGGTAGCTGCTCTAGAAGATTCTGTTTTATTCCTTTTTTGTGTAGTTCCTTGTGTTTTTTTTTTCTGCCTTTTCACTAAGATGTAATTCCACTAACTAATTGTGGAAAATTAGTTTTTTCTTCTACTTTTTAAATTTCTTCTGGGTGGGCTAATAATGAAATTAACATGAGACAGACTGATAATATGAACAAATCTACTACATATGACGTATGGGGGTTCCATACAAATATGAGACCCAAGGGCATTGGACAATTGAGGTTTAAATGACATTTTGGAGCTAAGGAGAAATTTGTGACTTCAAAGAGAAAGACAGCAATTCACATGGAAATGGTGAAGCAAATGTTTGGAAAATAAATGTTTGCTGAGCCATTTTAACTGTGGGACACAGAGAGGACTTCAAACAAATGGGCCTTGGTAGGTTCCTCCTTACACATATATTAAACTAGGTAGCTATGATGATAGTGCTATTCCTGGAGCAGGTCCTCTAAATTCTTTTAGGCAGTTAGGGGGAAGATCAAAGGTTTTTTCTGAGCCTTTCATTCCTTAAAAAACAATCATCTTAAAATAATCAGTATCCCGAGTGAGTCATAGTCAGTGGTAAATATTGTAGGGTGGCAAATTCTGCTTCTTCCAATGTTGATGTCCATGAATATCAATAAGGTGCAGCACTTTATTCAGTAACCAGTAATAAATGTGTTCATTTAAATTCACACAGGACTACTCTGGCCAGGTAGCTCAGTTGGTTGGAGTATCATCCCCATATGCCAAAGTTGTGAGTTTGATACCCAGTCAGGACACATACAAGAATCAACCAATGAATTCATAAATAAGTGAAACAACATATTAATACCTCTCTCACTTTCTTCCCTCCCTCCCCCTTCCTGCCTCTCTAAAATCAATAACAATAAATACACAAATACATAAATTCACATAGTACTTAATTTGGCACACATGGTAGGCAATTAAATACTCCTTCAATTAACTTGAAATACCTTACTTAACTTGAAAAAACAAAATTCAAACAAAAATATTAAGAACAAATGAGAGGTAGAATCACCAAGATGGTCAAATGCTCTATTTTGCTCAGTTGTGTGAATTTGGGCAAGTTAACCTCTCTATGCCTTGGTTACCTCAGTAAGTGAAAATGATAAAAGCAACTCTTCATAGGCTCCCATGAGGACTAAATAAGATCATTCCTTTATGTCATCTGGAAGAACATCAGATTTGAGGAAAGGTGCTAAAAAAATATTAACTATTATTATTATATGGCAGAAGCATTTTTTTAAATCCTCACCTGAAGATATATTTTTATTAGTTTTACATAGAGAGGAAAGGAGGGAGAGGGCAAGAGAAAGAGAGAGAGAGGCATCTACCCATTGCCTCCTATATGTATCCCAAATGGGGACTGAACCCACAATATAAGTATGTGCCCTGACCAGAAATCAACATGTGACCTTTTTTGGTGTACAGAATGATTCTCCAACCAATTGAACCACCTGGCCAGGGCATGGCAGAAGCATTTTTATGGATAATGTTGAACATAGCATAATAACTATATCACAAGGACAACATCAAAATATCAGATGAGCACACCATGCAATTTGCACAAATTATCTCAATGAATTCTTATATCATCCCTATCAGTGACTTGCCAGTATTATACCTCTCAGATTTAGAGCTCAAGTGTGTCTGACTGCAAGCTATTCTGTTTCATTGGGTAAACTCAGGTCTCCTCTAAATCCATAACCCTGACATCTGATATACACTAGGAATTAAGTACGGGTAACTATGCCCAAACTGCCCATTTATCCCATCCCTTGCTGTATTTGTTTAGTCTTTCTGACTAATCACTTACCTTGGCTCCTGATGAGTATATCAGTGCCCTCATCCTCTCATTCTTTTATTCAGCAAATATGTATGGAAGTTGAGGACCCTATCACGAGTGTTAGGAATATAGCAGTGAAGATCATAATGTGCCCATTGCCCTCATGGAGCTCAGAGTCTAGAAGGAAATATGAACACACCACTTACAACAGTCACTGAATGGAGTGGCAAGGGAAGTTGTGGGATGCTACTATGATACCTAGCAGAGATACCTAGCAGGAATCAGGGAAATATCTCTGGAAAAAGTAATGTCTCCACTGAGACCAGAAGAAGAAAGTTAAAGAGGAAAAAAGAGTGTTTCAGGTAGAGTAGCATCTTGGGTAGAGGTGCAGAGTTTTTAAAGTAGCCTAGCATCTTTGAAGAACTGAAGGAAGTTCACCGTATTCTTTGGTTCAAAGGATAACCAAATGCAAGAGGAAAAGGAATGGGGGTTGAAATTGAAGAGAAGAGCAGAGCAGAGTTTTATCTTCTTCTTTTTTTTTTTAAGATTTTATTTATTTATTTTTAGAGAGGGAAGGGAGGGAAAGAGAGAGAAACATCAATGTGCAGTTGCTGGGAGACACGGCCTGCAACCTAGGCATGTGCCCTGACTGGGAATCGAACCTGTGATGCCTGGATCGCAGCCCGCGCTCAATCCACTGAGCTACGCCAGCCAGGGCCAGAATTTTATCTTCTTTGAACAAGGAGGATATAGTATCCAAATTTCTATTTATAAAAGCCATTCTGGTATAATGTGTGAAATAATTTGGGGGCATGATACTGGAGCTAGGGAATTCAATTAGGAGATAAGGGATAATGTTGGCAGAAAGAATAGAGCCAAAAGACAGAGGTAAAGAATGAGAGCTAATGGCCCTGGCTGGTGTAGCTCAGTGGATTGGGCGCGGGCTGCGAACCAGGCATCCCTGGTTCGATTCCCAGCCAGGGCACATGCCTAGGTTGCAGGCCGTGTCTCCCAGCAACCACACATTGATGTTTCTCTCTCTCTCTCTCTCTCTCTCTCTCTCTCTCTCTCTCTCTCTCTCCCTCTCTCCCCCCCCTTCCCTCTCTAAAAATAAATAAATAAAATCTTAAAAAAAAAAGAATGAGAGCTAATGGATCAAGGACAACTTTCAGGTTTCTGCATCTTGGTGGATGGTGGCTATACCCTCTACAGAGAAGTAAACATCCAGGAGAAGTAGGTTTGGGGAAAAGTTGCTGAGTTAATCATGCAGGTAGTGTAATGTCTGGCTAGAAGTTTATGAGTACCCAAGATGATTGAGTAGTTTTAAGAAGAAGGCCTAAGACACAGCCATTCCTGAATTTCAATCCAAATGTGTCTCACTGGCCCCTTTTTTTTTCTCCAAACTTTTCCCGATGCCATAATACTATTATCAGACTGGCTTTGAGAATCACTGTTATTTAGTTACTAATAATGCCTGTGTCCCACACACCATTCCTGATGCCCCTGAGTATCACATGATGGTTTTTATTAAGCCAGATTTTGCCATAGCTCTTACTATAGCAATCTGGATGGGTGAAAACCTTGCATGGGAACCAGCCTTCACTGGATGCTTTGTTCCTGGCTCAAAACCTTCTGCCATTGATATTCCAAAGTGCTTTACAACCATTCCTTCTTCATGATGTACACACTACTGATGCTATAATAATATGTGAATTCATTGTGAAAGAGGTCTGACATGAGCTAAGCAAATAAAATTAATTAATTAAATGTGTTTAGAAAACATCCTTATGGACTATTTAATCTTCATCGTTCATTCATTTAAGATTCATCAAACATTTATTGTGTATCTCTATATGCTAGGCCATATGTTATGTTCTGGAGATTAAAAAATGATTCAATGTCTTAAAAAGAAGATAAATTAATTTTCACTTGGGCAAAGGCTTATCTACCTAACTAAAGTCAAACTTACTATAATTACATAGTTATGTAAACAGGAGATCTGAAAGTGAGGTGTGTAATTGTGCATGCATCCCAGGGGATACACAAAATAGTTATCTAGGATGTGGGAAGAAATTATTAGGAACATATATTTGTTTTGTTATTTGTAACTTCTATATTTAAGTATGTTTTATGATATATACAACATATTAATTCAGAAGTACTTGTGTATAATATATAAATAAATATTTATTAGGGGTTCATGCTTGAAAATATTTTATTGTTTGCTTTGTAAAGAAAATGGTGTAATTGCTTTAAATCACCTTAGGTACTTTTATTCAATTATTCCCATTTTACCAAGGTTAGTTTTTCTAAATATCATATACACTTGACCTCATTCATGTAGAAGCATAACTTTAAGGAATTTCAAACCCAAAGACACAGAAAACACAAAATAACCCTAGGTCTCTAAGTACCTAAAATAACCTTAATGACCTTCACATAGTGCCAACATAATGGCCATCAACTTTCTTGAATCCCACTAATTTCTTTGTGTAACCATACATACTTCTAAATAAAGTTTATTTTCTATTGTTTTAGCTCACAGAAAATTTAGAGCTCAGGGGCTTTGAGAAAAACAGGTTAGCTACGGGAGCTATTAGGTCAGAAAAAATGACAGCAGAAGAAATGACAGTTGACAGACAAGGAAGATACAGGAAAATAAACATGTCATAACAACACTTTTGTGAATTCAACTCAGTGAAACAGTATAGTAACTGTTTCTAATGAGGGCATTAAGGAAAGATTCAATTACCTTAGTGCTACATTCTGTTTTTTGTTTTTTTTTTTAGAGGAGCAGGTCAGTTTTGTACATTTTAGGAAAATTTTCACAAAAAAAAATGTTCATGTAAAAAATGTTGTTACTTGAAAAAATAATTTGCACAGAATTACATCTTTTATAGATGCAAGGAAAATGAGCAATCGTGATTCTAGGGCAATTTGTTTTACTGTAGTTTCTACCTTTCATGCTCTGTTTTAAGAGAAATCAGATCAAGTTTTCTAAACTTGCATTCTTCAAATAGAGCACTTTCTTCATTTTTTCCTTAATGTAGTGATCCTGTCCATAAAATTTTAACTAAGAAAACTGGTTCTTCCACTTTTTAAACATTTGAAAACTATCAATCTTGCCCAATTACATCATATACATAGGAATAAATATACACAAAGTTTATTTCATTAGGTTCAACAAACATATATTGAGTGTTTATGCCAAACCATATGCTAAAGACTAAGGTTTTAAAAATAGAAAAATGCTAAAAGGTCATAGTTTGTAAGGTTAGGGGTAAGGGAAGGAGCAAAGTGGGAGAGGAACAGTCACATAAATAATTACCATATTACAGAAGCACAAAAGAAGCAGAACCTAACTGCTCAGGCGTGGGTGGGGAAAGTCAGGTGAAGTTTCAGAAAGAGGTAACACCAAGCTGAGTGTTGTGGATGAGTAAAAGTTTACTTGTCAAAGAGCTTAGGGAATTCCAGAGTGAAGAGAAGATGCCTGCAAATGCACAGAGTATGAAAACCCCAGAGAAGTAAGATGATTTGCAAAGGTCCTTTTGTGAGTTCATTACTGAGCCAGCACTGAAAGCCTACATTTCTTTATATCCAGTTTTCTTATTTCTGGATATAACTGAAATAAGAAAAGGATTCATGTAAATGAATCCTTTACTTCTAAGGGTGGCAAAACTAGGGCATACCTGATCTTATACTTAGGAGTTTCAAAGATTTTCTGTTGTAAATGTGTAACCAAAGAACTGGACACAAAATCTCCAGTTGCTGAATTAGCTTTCTTTGTCCTTCCTTTCCCAGCTCTCAGTTGGCTGACTTCTATGGCCTGGGGCACTGACCTTCAGGGTATTTCCTTGCTGTCACTGTACTTTCCTACTAGTGTTTTGAATGAAGGGAGGGAGATGTTAAAGCATACAGTGGCACATGTCAGAAAAGAACATTATAAGTGAAGACAGAAATGAAAATGGACATATCATATGCAATAGACAATAAGGAGGCATTTTCTTGGTACATAGAAAGTGAATGTAGATATACCAGGTATTGTGTACAACTATAAAATGTTAGGTATTCTGCTACACATTGTAATAAAATGTACAGCAAAGCAGATGTGTCCTAGACTTCATAAGTTTTAATCTTGGGGCAGGTAAATCACATGTAAATAAATATGTACAAATAGTGATTAGTGAAGAAAAATGATGGAATATTGTCAGAGTGTATAAAAGGGACATAGAGATGAAGTCTCTGCTCTAAAAGAACTTAACATCAGAGTAGATAAAAGGATAAAATAAAGAGAAGTTTAAAATAAAATGTGATTCATATTAAGTAAGAATTTGGTTCTGTGAAAGGACACAAGAGACAGCCCTAAACCTAATCTGGAGAGAGGAATCTGAAGAATGAAATGTGTTTGAAGAAGGCCCTGGATGAGGACTTCACTACAAAAGGAGGGAAAGGAAAGAAAAAGGGAAAGGACAAAGGTACTAGAGAAGGTAAAGTCGGCACATTCTGAGAATTCCAAACCTTGTGTCTGTTCTATTGTATATTTCTTTCAACCTGTATGTCTGTATCAAAATATGACTTTATGTATACATTGCAGAAGCTTTTATTCATCTCAGAATTCTATTAGAAGGATTTCTAGGTCTTTTACTCTAATGGTGAGAGTTTTCATTCAATTTTCTCCAGGTGATCAAACAAAAATTCATTTCAACTATTCCCAAGATGCTATTGGCTATACAGTGCTCACAAAAATCCACCTGATGATAGATAAGAGAAAGAGAAAGAAAGGAGACAGAGAGAGAGAGAGCGAGAGAGAGAGAGAGAGAGAGAGAACATGCTAGAAGGCTCACTTGTATTTATACCATAAACTGTACCACCAATACCACCAATAGGAGAAAAATGTTGCCCCATAGCACTGCTGCAGTCACTTGGTGTCATCTATCTCTTTTTATACTACAGTTGTCACTTTTTAGACAGTGAGAGCAGAAAAATCTCTTCTGAATTTTTCTATAACCAAAAAGCTCACTAATATGTAAAAGACAAAATTTTTAAACAAAAGAGAGGAATGATGCTTATAAAGTTCTGATTATAAAATTATTTTAAATAAAAGAAAACCCCTAAATTATATAAAACAATAATTCATGACTAAAATCATTAGAAAGATAAGGTTGAAATGAACTACTAAAAAATTAAACAAAAGAAAGAAAAGAGATTTCTGACAGAGATGGAGTGGGAGGTAGATATACTGTGCCTCCTCCCACAACCAAAAGAAGGACAACAAATTTAAAAATGAATAACAACCAGAATTGCCAGAAAATTGAACTATATGGAAGTCCAACAACCAAGGACTTAAAGAAACATTCAACCAGACAGGTAGAAGGGGCAGAGACAGGTAGCTGGGGCAGTAAGGATGCATGGTAAGGTGGTGGCTGGCAGACTGGGCTGTCCCACATTCACATGTGGATCAACCAGAAGGAAAAACTGGGGAGCAAGACAGACTGCACAACTGAGGTATCCAGCCTGGGAAAATAAAGCCTTAAACCTCTGAGCTGAAAAAATCTGTGAGTGTTGCAGCAGTGGGAGAAACTCCCAGACTCACAGGAGAGTTCACTGGAGAGACCCACAGGGATCTAAAATGTACACAAATCCACCCAACTGAGAATCAACACCAGAAGGGTCCCATTTGCTTGTGGGTAGCAGAGGAAGTGACTAAAAGTTGGCCAAGAGCACACCAAGCGACATTGTTCCCATTGTTCTCTATGTCGAGATCCTACCCAGCATAGAGCACCACAACACAGCAACACGGGTTGCACTGCCCTGACAAGTACCTAAGGCTCTGCCCTTTACTACATAACAGGTGTGTTAAGACAAAAAATAAATTAAAAAATTTAAAAAATGGCCCAAATGAAAGAACAGATCAAATCTCCAAAAATAGGACTAAGCCAATCTCTGCAGAGTTCAGAACACTGTTAATCAGGATGCTCACAGAAATTGTTGAGTATGGTCACAAAATAGAGGAAAACATGATGGCTATGCAAAGTGAAATAAAAGAAAAATGTATAGGGAACCATCAGTGATGGGAAGGAAACTGGGACTCAAATCAATGGTTTGGGTGAGAAGGAAGAAATAAATATTCAACCAGCGCAGAATGACAAAAGAAGAATTCAAAAAAATGAGGAGAGGCTTAGGAACTTCTGGGACAACTTTAAACATTCCAACATCCAAATCATAAGGATGTCAGGAAGAGAAAAGGAAGAATAAGAAATTGAAAACTTATTTGAAAGCATAATGAAGGAGAACTTCCCCAATCTGGCAAAGGAATAGACTTTTAGGAAGTCCAGGAAGCCCAGTAAGTCGCAAAGAAGTTGGACACAAGGAAGCACATACCAAGGCACATCATAATTAGATTACCCAAGATTAAAGATAAGGAGAGCATCTTAAAAGCAATAAGAGAAAAGGAGACAGATACCTACAAGGAGTTCCCTTAAGACTGTGAGCTGATTTCTCAAAAGAAACCTTATAGGCAAAAAGGGAAATCTTACAGGAAAGAGGCTGGGAAAAAGTACTCAAAGTCATGAAAGGCAAGGCCCTACATCCAAGATTACTCTATCCAGCAAAGCTACCATCTACAATGGAAGGGCAGATAAAGTGTTTCCCAGATAAGGTCAAGTTAAAAGAGTTTATCATCATCAAGCTCTTATTACATGCAATGTTAAAAGGACTTATCTAAGAAATAGAAGATCAAAAACTATGCATAGTAAAATGAAAACAAACCCACAACTATCAACAACTGAACCTTAAAAACGAAAACAAAAATTAAGTAAGCAACTAGAACAGGAACAGAATCACAGAACTGGAGATCACATGGAAGGTTATCAGCAGGGAGGATGAGAGGTGATAATGGAGGAAAAGATACGGGGAATAAGTTCCATAAATGGCAGGTACAAAATAGACAAGGGGAGGTTAAGAATAGTATGGGAAAGGGAAAAGCTAAAGAGCTTATACGTACAACCCATCAACATAAACTAAGGTAGGAAAATGTGGGTAGGATTTTGGGCACAGGACAGAGGGGAATAAATAGAGGAAAATGGGACAACTATAATAGCATAATAAAATGTATTAAAAATAAAAAGAAAAAAAAATCCCTGAGTTTCGGTTCCTTCCTGGAGTATCATGGAATAGTCAGCAAATAAAATGATATTTCAGCATAAAAAAGAAAAAAAGAAAGAAGTAAGGGAAAGAAAGAGGAAAAAAAGAAAGAAAGAAAACATTTTAAGCAAGATTACATGAAAAAATCTACTTTCTGGTCTCTAACAAGATTTTAACATTATTTTTTTTTGGTTTGTTAAAATTCCTTTAAAAGTGATATCCTCTATTTATAAGATTCTTGCTTCCAGGATTATGTATATACAGAAGCTTGATGAATAAATATATTAATAAACATTGTTTACCTGTTTATGTACAATGTAAATAGCTTAGTGGATTCAGTAGAAGCCCAATGGTAATTTCAAAATATTGGTTAAAAGAGACATAATTTCTACTTATATTATAAATATTTTCAAACTCATTTTGTTCCCTGGCTATCTTAAGAACATAAGAGAAATCATGTACTGAAGTTTATTTTTTAATCAATATTTTATAAACCCAACTATAAATATTTGTTTTTGGTGGTTTGGGATGAGTTTTGTCCCTGAAAAATTCAAGGCAATAAGTAATCAATTGCCTATGCAATCAAGTTATATCTACTATATTATAAAAGCTATTATACTATGTCATATGCAATTTATATTTCTGAAAATGATCAGTTGTCTAAGAAAATTGAATTAAAATAATGATTTGAATTATATTTCTTTAGCACTTAACTTCACAAATTGTAATGTAAATTTAATAATTTATAACTTAAATATTGCTTTGTTCCACCTCAATTAATGTTTACATTATGCACCTATATATTATGCACAATTATGCACTTATAATTAATGTTTACATTATATACTATTAAGTATATCTAAAGATTGTTATATTTTCCATTTATCTTGTAAATTTCTTAATATTATTAAATAAAATATCTCATGAATACTGAATGCTAGAAAATACAACTTTCCATGAAAGAGTACCTTATACTTAGTATCTCCTATGCTAGGAACATTAGTGAGTATCATGCCAGGAAGCATTTTATGATGACCTTTAATGATACTCAGCTCCCATACAGTCCCTTTTCTTTTTTTTAAGATTTTATTTATTTATTTTTAGGGAGAGGGGAAGGGAAGGAGAAAGAGAGCAAGACAAACATCAATATGTGGTTGCCTCTCAGGTGCCCTCTACTGGGGACCTGGCCCACAACCAAGGCATGTGCCCTGCCTATGAATCAAACCAGCAACCGTTAGGTTTGCAGTCCAACACTCAATCCACTGAGCCACACCATCCAGAGCTAGCCCTTTTTTTGAGTGCAGGCTGAACCTAGTAACTTGTTTGTAATGAGCAGAATAAGGCAAAAGTGATAATTTATGTCTTCCATAATAGGTTACAAAAGCCTCAGAATTGTATCTTATTAGTAGACTCTCTCTCTCTGCACTAAGACAAGGAACTGAGCATATCCTTCAGCAAATAGCTCTCAAAAAACTGCATGCTGCCAAAAACTTCATGAGTGAACTTGGAACTGAATCCTCCCCAAGTTGAGCCTTCAGATGGGACCAAAGCCCTTGCAGTAAGCTTGATTTCTGTCTAGGAGAGACCCAGCTAAGTTTTGCCTAAATTTTGACTCATTATCCACAGAAATCATAAGATAATAAGTGGATGTTGTTTGAAGTCACTAAGTTTTGGGGTAATTTGTAATTCAAAAATAAATCACTAATACAGTCATTCAGCAAGTTTTTTTTTTCTTTTTAAGTATGCAGAATACAATAAAACACTATTCAGAACCATAGAGTGCTCAAGCTTTGGCAATTGCCTTAATGCTGAGCAGTTAAGCTGATGTTCCTGAAGCAGAGAATGATCATTGCACCTTCATTTCTCAACCCAAACAAAAACACTTGTCCTTCAAACAAAAGGTAAATGTGTGCCTACTCTGTCAGTTCTGATGTTTTTCTTTATATTTATGGGTAAATAAGTGAATTCTTCTACCTCATTAAGGAATCAAATATCCTGATTTTTTAAAATTGAGGTATTATTGGTAGGTAATAAATAGTACAGATTGTAAAAGTTTAATTTGATAAGTTTTGACAGTTTTATATATCTATGTACCATTACCCTAAACAAGCTATCAGATATATTCACCACTCAAAAAAGTTTCTTCCTGTCTTTTCTCTGACATTATTACTCCCAACTGATTTCCTTTCCTACTAATAACTATCTAATTTCTACCTACATGAGTTAGTTTTGCCTTAATCTGGATTTCACAATCCAAAAATCTGTGGGACACCTGGAAAGCTATCCTGACAGGAATATTCATAGCATTACAGGCCTTCTCAAAAAATAAGAAAAAGCTCAAATAAAGAAGACAACTACACAATCTAGAAACTAGGAAAAAAAGAGCAAGACCAATGTTAGTAGAAGGAAGGAAATAACATCAGAGAAGAAATAAATGAATAGAGTAAAAAAACGATACAAAAGATCAATGAATCCAAGAGTTGGATCTTTGAGGGATAAACAACACTGACAAACCTTAACCAGATTCATCAAGAAATAAAGAGAAAGGACCCAAATAAATAAAATAAGAAATGAAAGAGGAAAAATAACAACAGACACTAAAGAAATGCAAAGGAAAGTATTATGAACAATTATATGCCAACAAATTGGACAACCTGAATAAAATGGATAAATTTCTAGAAGCACACAATCTTCCAAAATAAATTAAGGAGAATCAGATAATCTGAATAGACAGATTACACCTAATGAAATTGAAGCAGGAATCGGAAAACTCCCAACAAACAAAAGCCCTGGACCTGATGGCTTCCTAGGTGAATTTACCAAACATTCTGAGAATAAGGAACACTTCTCCTTTTCAAAATATTTTATGAAATTCAAGAGGAGGGAAGGTTTCCAAAACCATTTAATGAAGTCAGCATTATCCTAATTCCAAAACCAGATAAAGACACTAAAAAGAAAGAAAATTATAGGCCAATATCACTGATGAACATAGATGCTAAAATCCTCAGTAAAATATTAACAAACTGAATACAACAATGCATTAAAAAGATAATACACCATGATCAAATGGGATTTATTCTGAGACTGGAAGGGTTGTACAACATTCGCAAATCAATAAATGTGATTCATCACATAAATAAAATGAATGATAAAAACCACCTGATTATATCAATAGATGCAGAAAAAGCTTTTGATAAAATACAGCATCCATTTAGATAAAAACTCTCATCAGAATGAAAATAGAGGGAATACACCGAACATAATAAAGGCCATTATGGCAAACCCACTGTAAGCATCAAACTCAATGGGCAAAGACTAAAAGCATTCTACTTAAGATTGAGAATAAGACAGGGGTGTCTGCTTTCACGTCTCTTATTTGATATAGTACTGGAAGTCTGAGCCATGGCAATCCGACAAGAAGAAAAAATAAAAGGCATCCAAATAGAAAAGGAAAAAACAAAACTTTCTTTATTTGTAGATGACAGGATGCTATACATAGAGAATCCTAAGGATTCCACCTAGAGACTACTAAAACTGATAAATGAATCCAGCAAAGAAGCGGTATACAAATTAATATTCAGAAATGAGTTGTATTTTTTTACTTGTCAATAATAAAATAACAAAAAGGGAAATTAAGAAACAATCCTAATGACAATTGCTTCAAAAAGAATAAAATGCCCAGGAATAAACCTAACCAAGGATTTAAAATACCTGTACTCAGAAAATTATAAGGCACTGAAGAAAGAAACTGAAGAAGATACAAATAAGTGGAAGTACATACCATGTTCATGGATAGGCAAGTTAACATCATTAAAATGTTCATACTATCCAAAGCAATCTATAAATTCAATGCAATTCCTATCAAGTTTCCAAGGTTGCATTTCACAGGACTAGAATAAATATATAAAAATTTATATGGAACCACAAAGGGCCTTGCATAGCAACAACAATTCTGACAAAAACCCACAAAGTTGGAGGAACCATGCTATCTAATATCAAAGTATACTACAAGGCCATAGTAATCAAAACAGCATGGTACTGCAATAAAAACAGACACATAGATTAATGGAACAGAATAGAGAGCCCAGAAATGAACCCACACCTTTAGAGTCAATTAATATTTGACAGAAAAAGCAAGTAAATACAATGAGCTAAAATACTCTGCAGCAAAAAGAAAAAAGCTGCTCCTAACCTTTGCTACAGCATGGATGCATCTGGAGAGCATTATGTATGTGAAATAAGCCAGGTGGTGAAAGACAAATACCATATGATCTCACCTACAAGTAGAACCTAATCAACAAAACAGGCAGCAAAATAGAAATTGATATTGAAATTAACAACAAACTGACAGTAACCAGAGGGGAGGGGAAGGGAGTAATGGGGGGAAAGGGCTTTCAGGAACATGTATAAAGGACACATGGACAAAACCAAGGGGGGGTAGGATCAAGGGTGGGAAGTTGAAATGGCTGGGGTTGGGGGGAGTACCGGGGGGCAAATAGAGGCAACTGTACTTGAACAATAAAAAATGTAATAAAAAGATAGTTTATTCAGTATATGGTGTTGGGAAAATTGGAAAGATACATGAAGAAAAATGAAACTAGGCCACATTCTTACACTATATATGCATAAGTCCAAAATAGGTTAAACACTTAAATGTTATACCCAAAACCATGGAAATTGTACAAGAAAACATAAGCAGCAAAATCTCAGACATTGCTCATAGCAATATTTTATCACATGTATCTTTCCAGGCAAGAAAAGAAATGAAATAAATAAACCCACTTTTTATAGTCAATTAATATTCTACAGAGGAAGCAAGCACATACAATGTGCTAAAGATAGTTTATTCAGTAAATGGTGTTGGGGAAATTAGACAGATATGTGAAGAAAGATGAAACTGATTATGCTCTTACATTACAAATTAATAAATTCAAAACAGGTTAAAGACTTAAATGTTATACCCAAAACCATGCAAATTGAAAACGAAAACATAAGCAGTAACATCTCAGATATTGCTCATAGCAATATTTGCTCACATATATCTTTCCAGGCAAGAAAAGAAATGAAATAAATAAACAAATGATACTACATCAAACTAAAAAGTTTTTGCACAGCAAAGGTAAACATTAATGAAATAAAAACCCATAGAATAGGAGAACATATTTACCAATACATCTGATAAGTGGTTAATATCCAAAATTTATAAAAAACATATAAAAATCAACACCACAAAAAACAAACAACCCAATTAAAAGATCAGCAAAGGACCTGAATAGGCACTTCTTCAAAGAGGATATACAGATAGCTTAAAGACATATGAAAAGATGCTCAACATCACTAATCATCAAAAACCACAAATTAAAATCACAGTAAGGAGCTGGAAGATGGTGGCATGGTAGGAGGGAGCGGATTCCCCTACCCCTACTCATGGGAGAGAAACTGGCTGATCTGCGGAGGAACAGAGCAAGAGGCCAACAATATGGCAACATTTATGAAAACAGGACATCATAAATTATAGCAGACATTGAAAAACCATATGGTAAGGAGACTGCTTCAGGATAATAAGGGCCCAGGGATCAGTGGGGAGACCAGGGAGGTTGCAGTTTTCAAGCCCTGTGCTCCCGGGTCTGCCTCAGGGCACCCAGGAGAAAGCGGAGTCAACCGCTCCCTCCCCAGCAAAACAAGGATTGAGCAGCACTGGGGGAGGCCTCCTTGCTTGAAGGCACAGAGAGGGGAGTGAGGACTGAGAGACAATCACACAGGGTCTGCAAGCACCCATGAAGAGCCCTGGGAAGAGTGAGTGCCCCAGCCTGTGCGACAAAAGGCGGCCTGGTGCCCACGCCCCCAGCCTGATGAGAGTGTGATTTTGTGGAAGACCCAGACCCCACAGCCCTGAACAAGGAAAGGGCAAAGGCATTCCCTGGTGGTAAACATGGGGAAGTGTGCACCCCCTCGGGATTTCCGGATCTCACGGTGAACTCAGAAAAGACACGGGTGCTTCTTGGGTTCCTGGAGCCCACGGAGGGGAAATTGGGGGAAGTGCGCACCCCCTTTCGATCCCCTGAGCTTACACCGTGAACCCCGAAAAGACGCAGGTGTGCTGCAGGACCCCGGAGCCCTGGAGCCCGAGCTCTGGAAAGTGTGCTTGAGAGCCCCAAGACCCACACCCAGGGCCCCATGGAGAGGCATCAGACTGGCTCTGGGGAGAGCTCGTGGCTAGCCCTGGGGACAGTACTTGAGAGACTGACTGAGTTCTGACTGGGAAGAGTGAAAAGTATTCCAATCGCCCCTCAGTCTACTGGAGCCAACAAGACCAGAAAAACTGGTTTGTCCACTTAGAAACCAACAAGAGGGTTTTTGTTGCCATTGTTGTTTGTTTGACTTTATCCTTTTCAGTAACTTTTTATTTTTTAATAGTTATTATTTTTATATCTCTCAATTCCTTATGTTTCTCTTTGTTTTGTCCTAATGTTATTCCTTCCTCTCCAAATCTATCTACCCTGCATTCCATCTTTTGCTTTTTTTCCCTTTTTTTTTGAACCTGCAAGTTACTGCAAAGTTGTATTGTCTTTCTCTCATTCTTACATTTTTTATTTTAATAGTATTTTGGTATTCCTTTTCTTTCTGTATATTTTTCTTTGCTTGGCTGGTTATACTGTATCATTTGATAGGTTTCCCCTGTTATCTTATTCATAGTGTATTGCTAATTTACTGTCCTTCATTTGTGTTCCATTAGTACACTACTCAAGGTTCTATACTCCCTATTCTTGTTATCTAGATTTCATAGATTCTGCCATATGATTGTTGCTCTAATATTACTGTAAATAAGACCTATTTCATACAATTGTAAATACTACAAAACACCCTTCCCCAATCTCAGCCCACTTCGAGGATTCCCGAACTCTATTATTCTAGTGGTTAACTCTATTCTTTTACATTCTACTCCTATTTACTATTCTTTACTCCCACCCTACCTCATAATCTGACCTCCCACAGCCTCACTGCTTTTTACATCCAACTCACAATCCTTTCCTCCCCAATAAAAGTCTTATCTTCTTTCCATCCTTTCAATAATGCGGTTAGTGGGGTCAAAGGTCACGGTTAACACTATACGTAGCCAAAGGATCTCCTATCTCTTCTCTACTGGCTGTTACTGGAAATATCATAGTATACTCTCTTGCTCTCTTAAACCATTTTGCCTTACTCCTCCAACTGATCACAAAAAAGAGTAGGGGGAAGCTGTGAACACCAGGATACCTGAAGGACACTGCACCACTGTTTCTCACAGGTATTCCATGACAGAAGTTCACACCATAAACCCAGGGAACCAGAACAGATCAATTTAAGAAACAGAGGCTAACAAGAAGAGTCTCATGAACAATGAGAAGACGAAGAAACAATCCCCAAATGAAAGGAAAGGAGGAAGTCTCAGAAAGGATGCTAAATGAAATAGAGGCAACTCAACTATCAGATATTGAGTTCAAATAAATGATTATCAGGAAACTCAATGAGCTCACAGTGAGCTTCCAGAAACTACAGGGAAGCTACAATGAACTCACTGTGAACTATATCAACATGAAAAAGGAAATAGAAACTATCAACAAGGGCCAAGAGGAAATGAAGAACACAATTTCTGAACTGAAGAACACAGTAGAAGGAAAATAAAATGCAGGATCAATGAAGCAGAAGATCAGATCAGCGAATTGGAGGACAAAGTAGAAAAAACACCCAGAAAGAGCAAGAAAAGGAAAAGAGGCTCAGAAAAAATGAAGAGGAATTAAGAGAAATGCAAGACAATATAAAATGTAATAATATTCATATAATAGGCATACCAGAAGGAGAAGAAGATGAGCAATGGATAGAAAATCTATTTGACAAAGTAATGATAGAAAACTTTCCTGATTTGATGAGAGAAAAAGTCACACAAATCCAGAAAACACAAAGAGTTCCAATCAAGAGGAACCCAAAGAGGCCCACCTCAAGACACATCATAATTAAAATGGCAAAATTTCAAGACAAAGAGAGAATCTTAAAGGCAGCAAGGGAGAAACAAGAAGTAACATACAAGGGAGCCCCAATAAGGTTAACAGCTGACTTCTCAATGGAAGCACTCAAAGCCAGAAGAGAATGGCAAGAAATATTCCAAATAATGAGAACCATAGGCCTGCAACCAAGGCTACTTTAACCAGCAAGGCTCTCAATCAAGATAGAAGGCCAAATAAGAAGCTTCCTAGACAAAAGAAGTCTAAAAGAATACACCTTCACCAAACCATCTCTGCAAGAGATGCTAAAGGGACAGCATTAAGAAAAGGAAGGAAGAGAGAGAGAGAGAGAGAGAGAGAGAGAGAGAGAAACACTGGTACATAAATGGCAATGAATAAGTACCTGCCAATAGTAACCTTAAGTGTAAATGGATTAAATGCTCCAATCAAAAGACATAGAATAGCTGAATGGACAAGAAAACATGAACCACACATATGCTGCCTACAAGAGACCCACCTCAGGATAAAAGACCTGCACAGGCTAAAAGTGAAGGGCTAGAAACAAATTGTCCAAGCAAATGGACAGGAGAAAAAGCTGGGTAGCAATACTCATATCAGACAAAATAGACTTCCAAAAAAGGGCAATGCAGAGATACACAGAAGGCCACTTCTTAACACTCAAGGGAAGAATCCACCAAGAAGACACAAACATATATATTATAAATATATATAAATATAAATATAATTATATTATAAATACATATAAATATAAATATAATTATATTGTAAATATATACATAATTATACATACATATTTATATACACATAAATATAAATATATTGTAAATATATATGCGCAAAACATGGGAGCACCCAAATACATAAAGAAAATCTTAGAGGACATCAAGAAAGATATTGACAGCAACACAATTATAGTGGGGGATTTTAACACCCCACTGTCAAAAATGGACAGATCTTCCAAACAAAATATCAACAAAGATACTGTGGCATTGAACAATACCCTAGAGGAAATGGACTTAACTGATATTTACAGAGCCCTCCATCCCAAAAAGCTAAATACACATTCTCTTCAAATGTACATGGAACATTTTCAAAGATAGACCTCGTGATAGGACAAAAAACAAGCCTCAATGATTTCAAGAAAATTGAAATCATGCCAAGCATTTTCCTGAATCACAAGGAACTGAAACTAGAAACCAACCCCAAGGGAAAAAACCCAAAACACTCAAAATCATGGAGATTGAATAGCATGCTATTAAACAATGAATGGGTCAAGGATGAAATTAGGGAAGAAATCAAAAGGTTTCTGGAAACAAATGAAAATAAACTCACAAAAATCCAAAACTTATGGGATACAGCTAAGGATCCAGAAAGGGAAGTTCATAGAGATACAGGCACACCTAAAGCAGACAAAAACATTTCAAACAGACAACCTAACCCTACATCTACAAGAACTCAAGGAACAACAACAAAGACAGCCATGAGCAAGTAGAAGGAAAGAAATGACCAAAATCAGAGCAGAATTGAATGACATAGAGACTAAAAGCATAATTCTAAGGATCAGTGAATCCAGGAGCTGGTTCTTTGAAAAGATAAACAAAATTGACAGGCCTTTAAGCAGATGCATCAAGAAAAAAAGAGAGAAGACCCAAATAAACACAATCAGAAATGAAAGAGGAGAGATTACAACTGATACCACAGAAATACAAAGGACTGTAAGAAATTACTGTGAAGAACTGTATGCCAAGAAATTTGAAAACCTAGAAGGAATGGACAAATTCTTAGAAAAATATAATCTTCCAAAACTCAATGAAAAAGAAGCTGAAAGCCTGAAGAGACCAATAACAACAAAAGAAATTGAAGCAGTAATAAAAATACTCCTGACACATAAAAGCTTGCAACCCAATGGTTTCACAGGAGAATTCTACGAAGCATTTAAGGAAGAGCTAACCCCTATCTTTCACAGACTATTCCAAAAAATCCAAATGATGGAAGACTCCCAAACTCTTTTTATGAGGCCAACATCATCATAATCCCAAAATGAGATAAAGACATAACATAGAAGGAAAACTTCAGGCCAATATCGCTGATGAACACAGATGCTAAAATCCTCAACAAAATACTAGCAAACCACATCCAACAATACATTAAAAAGATAATATACCATAACCAAGTGGGATTCATTCCAAGAATGCAAGTATGGTACAATATTTGCAAATCAGTAAATGTAATACATCACATAAACAAAAGCAAAGACAAAAATCACATGATCATATCAATAGATGTGGAAAAAGCATTTGATAAGTTACAGCACTCATTTATGATAAAAACACTCAGCAAAGAGGGAATAGAGGGAGCATTCCTCAACATAATAAAGGCCATATATAAGAAACCTACAGCCAATACCATACCCAATGGGCATAAATTAAAATCTTTTCCACTAAGATTAAGAACAAGACAAGGCTATCCACTTTCACCTTTTCTATTGAATATAGTACTGAAAGTTTTAGCCACAGTAATCAGACAAGAAAAGGAAATAAAAGGCATTCAAATTGGAAAGAAGAAAACGAAACTGTCATTGTTTGCAGATGGCATGATTGTCTACATAGAAAATCCTATACACTCAGCCAAAAAACTGCTCAACCTAATAAATGAATTTGGAAAAACAGCAGGATACAAAGTCAATATCTAGAAATCAAAGGTATTTCTGTACACCACCAATGAAACAGCAGACACAGAAATCAAGAAAAAATCCCATTTGGTATAGTAAAAAGAAAAAATAAAATACCTAGGAATAAAACTAACAAAAGAGGTAAGAGACCAACATTCAGAAAACCACATAACACTGAAGAAAGAAATCAAGAAAGACACGAACAAATGAAAACATATACCGTGTTCATGGATTGGAAGAATTAACATCACAAAATGTCCACACTACCCAAAGCAATTTACACATTCAATGCAATACCTATGAAATTACCAATGGCTTATTTCACAGACATAGAACAAACACTTCAAAAATTTATATGGAACCATAAACAACCCAGAATAGCTGCTGCAATTTTGCAAAGAAGATTGAAGTAGGAGGGATCACAATACCTGACACTAAACTATACTACAAAGCCACTGTAATCAAAACAGCCTGGTACTGGCATAAATACAGGCACATGGACCAATGGAACAGAACAGAGAGCCCAGAAATAAACCCAAGTCTCTATGGTCAATTAATATTTGACAAAGTGTGCAGCAACATAAAATAGAGTAAAAATAATCTCTTCAACAAATGGTGTTGGGAGAACAGGACAGCTACATGCAAAAAATTGAAACTAGAGCACCAACTTACACCTTATACAAAAATAAATTCAAGGTGGATAAAAGACTTAAATATAAACCGTGACATCATTAAAGTCCTAGAGGAGAATGTAGGTAGGAAAATCTCAGATATTTCATGCAGAAACTTTTTTACTGACATGTCCCCTAGAGCAAGGGACATAAAGGAAAGAATAAACAAATGGGACCTCATCAAAATAAAAAAGCTTCTGCACAGCTAAAGAAAACTATCAAAATTAAAAGAGAACCAACTATATGGGAAAACATATGTGCCAATGATACCTCAGACAAGGGTTTAATTTCCAAAATATATAAAGAAGTTACACAACTCTACTCTAAGAAGACAAGCAACCCAATTAAAAATTAGGCAAAGGACTTGAACAGACACTTCTCCAAGGAGGACATACAGATGGCCCATAGACATATAAAAAAATGCTAAATATTACTAGCCATCAGAGAGATGCAAGTTTAAACCATAATGAGATAATCACTGCACACTTATCAAAATGGTTATAATTAATAAATATAAACAAGTGCTGGCAGGGATGTGGAGAAAAGGAAACCCTAGCACACTGTTGGTGGGAACGCAGATTGGTATAGCCACTTTGGAAATACCTCAAAAACCTAAAAATGGCACTGCCTTTTGACCCTGTGATTCCACTGCTGGGACTATATCTGAAGAATCCCAAAACACCAATTCAAAAGTATTTATGTGCCCCTATGTTCACAGCAGTGGTATTTACAATAGCTAGGTTTTGGTAAGAGCCTAAATACCCATCAGTAGCTGAGTGGATAAAATAACTGTACACCTACAAAATGGTATATTATATGGCAGAAAGGAAAAAGGAATTCTTACCTGGATGCAACAGCATGAATGGAACTTGATACTATTATGTTAAGTGAAATAAGCCAGTCAGTGTAAGACAAATACTGTATGATCTCACTTACAAGAGGAATCTAATTAGCAAAATAAAGTAATATGCACAATAGAACTAGAAGGATAGAATTATGGATCAGACTGAACAGAGACTGTCTGAAAGAAAGTGAAGGGATTAGTCAAACATATAGGAAGGACCCATACACATGGACATGGTGTGGGGATTGACTGTAGAAATGGGATGCAGGCTGGGTGGAGGGGTCAAAGGAGAAAATTGGGACAGCCAAAATAGCACAAACAATAAAATGTTTTTTTAATTTATGTGAATCTCGATTTTTAAATATGTGTTTCTACATGCTTTAGAAGATGTATTTTTTGTAGGCTGAAAAATGTTGCTATCAAAATGTTAGTGAAATGATTAATAAATAGTCATTTGACAGATTGCTTGGTGAAAACAATTTCTTACCTGACACAGATCTCAGCCAGAAAATAAAAATTTGAGGAAACATTATATAGAGGTAATTTTTCCAACTTATACATATTAGCTAGGTTGGCTTACACAGACATTCAAATGAATAAAAGTTAGAATTAAGTTTAAAAATTTTGAGAACTAGAGCTCAATAAAATGATCACAATTAGCATTATTAATTATAACTGAACTAAACTACATAGCCGAGGGATAGCACAGTTTGCTTTATCGAGTAATACTTTACTAAATTCCATGTGCTTGTAAAATTTCTAATTTTTCTTGAATTTCATCCTAAGGTCAGCATAGAATTCTTCCTACATTTATAAGGCAACCTCAGCTTTTTCAGAAATTTTAATTGCCACACCTAAACAAGGTAAGTAGAACTATGTGTCTGAAAAATGATATTGGAAACCAGTGTTATTTTGTGTTTTGTAAAAGTCTTAATAACTACTCTCTTTTGAGACATACATTTATCACAGCTTGAAATCCTAAATCAGAATACAGGGTCTTTAAATGTGATTATCAGCTTGCTTCTATACAAAAAACTGTGAGTAGTTCGCATGCTAAAAATAAAATTTCTAGATAGATTATTATCCCTAATCATTTTGTTATCATATTCTCTCAGAGAATGGATACATTATACATATCAGGCCTCAAGGTCATTAATTATTGTAACATCAATTTCATTTGCTTCTAATGTTGAATTATTAGAAAAATAGTATATAAAGTATTAGATTTGATACCAATATTTTCCAATTGATACTTAATATTTTCAGGAATTTTCCAAAAAATTGTAGATAGTTCTGAGTGTTTTTCTACCTACTCTTTTTTAGAACATCATTTGATTTCTTAATTATAATTGAATCAGATTTACCCTACATTTATAGAGTAGAATAAGTACAGTTTGAAAAGTAGAATAAAAAAGAAATTGTTAATAGTCATTAAGTTGTCCAAAGTATTCCAGTAAAACATGTCTAAAAATGAGAAAAAATGGAAAGCTTAAAAGATTAGAGATTATTTTACCATTTGCTTCTCTTCAGGACTAAGGCCAATATTATAAGTGAAGCTATTCAAATCCAAACTGAACTGCTTTGTGTAAATGAAATACATTGTTTTATGTTTGTATTAAAAGTTTGTGGCAAGTTTTAATCTTGTTACCAATTATTTATTGTCAATTTTTCTGAAATATTATATATCCCTACCATTTCCATGAAATAGTGGTTTTCTATCAGAGGAATATACACCCTATCCCATTGTTATTTTATTTGGCCATATGACTTGTTTTGACCAATGAGGTGAACAGAAGTAATGGATGTCACACCCAAGCAAAGATTTAGGAGACATTGTGTATTAAAATTCTTGATCTCATTTCCCACTGTCAACAGTACAGCATGTCCCAGAAAGAAGTTGCTCTGTCAGTCTAGATCCTTGAATGAAGATGGTGTGTGATACAAGAGAAGAATTGCTACCAGCACACACATGAAAAACTCTGTGGTTATGCAGAGTTTTAGAATGACTCATTAACACCAGCATAAAAATTCTTAAATATCTATATCTATATCTATATAAAAAATCTTTAAGTATCATGGGAACCAGTCTCCAAGATAGCCCCTGTTGATAATGATTATTGTCTCCTCATGTTCATTCCCTGTGTAACCCTTTCTATATTTAATAAGACCAATCTATATAACCTGTAGGATATTGCAGAACAGAAAAATGTAACTTCCAAGAATCAGTCATAAAAGACTTTTATTTTGCTCATTCTTGGGTCACCTGTTACGGAGGGAGCTAGCTCCCAGATCATGAAGACATTCAAGCATACCTATGTGAAAATGGACAAAGACCTCTTGAAAATAGTCAGCACCCACTTTCCAATCTTGGAGATGAGCTGTCTTGTAATCCAGTCCAAAACAACATCATCATGGCAACTTCATAAGAGACCTTGAGCCAGACCCATCCAGCAATTACTGATGCACATAAACTATGAGAAAACAAATGCTTGTAGTTTTTTAAGTCACTTTAGTTTTAATGTAATTTGTTACATGACAGTAAATAATTAATAAAAATTATCTCTAAGACTTCCACTTCTGGGTACATAGTACTACTTTCCAGTGGACCAGTGCTTTAGCCAAGAAAAAGCCTAATATAGTATAAAAGTAATCTGCTTAGAAGCCTCAGAGAGCTGGTAAGGCAACAAGAATGAAAAATGAAAAGATTATAGAGAGGAGGACCAAGTGAATTAATAATATTCAGCCAATTTTTTTTTTCCTGGAGAATTTGCTTATTCTGAGAATAGAGCAAATGTCTGAGGATTTAGTATTCTTTAGGCAGAAGAGATTAAGAAACTGGGAAAACTTTTGGTGGTTTTACAGAACTGAAAAGACTTGAGAGGTCAAAATGCTAGTCAGCAGGGAAGACAGAATTTGACCTGACACAAAACAATTATCTCTCAAGACATTTGTCAAACTCTGAAGTTTGTATGAGGCTGGAGGCTAAGTGGCTAAGCAGAAATTTTCTGCAAAGCAGAGTGGAGCTTCTGTCACTGTGATATGGAAGAGACGAAGATTAAGGGTCAATACTTGTAAGTGTAAAAGCCCTGGTTAGACCACTAGGCTTTCAGTTGGAATTTCTGGAGTTGAAGTAAACCAGAAAAAGAAGGAACCTTGCCAGAATTTCAACACAAACTCAATTCAGTTCAACTCTTAAATGGATTAAGGTGATAAAGCCTCTATTCTATCTTCCTAGCTAAGAAAGGCAAGACCATCTGGAGCCATTTCTTTATGAAAGTGGTATTTTAAAAATTACTATGCATATTAATAAGTCAAGAGAAAAATCACACAATAAAAGTAGAACCCATGTGATCCAAATATTTGAGATGAACAAGAGAGAGGCAGTGGGAGATAGCTAGGGGATAGGACCTGGCCTAAAGACTAAGAAAATTTTCTCCTAATTTGTAAAACTCTTCTGTTGCAACCATACATAATGTGTTTCCCTCCTCCAGACAAATTATCGTGCTGCTCAGTTTGGGTTTTTTTCAGAGCACTAAACTATTTCAAATACTCACATTTATATGTTTACTTGTTTTTTGTTTGTATACCCAATTAATATGTAGATACCATGAAATAAAAAAAGGAATTGCTTGCCTTTTTTCAAGCACATATAAATCAAGAACAGATACATATAAAACAAAAGTAAAAACAATTAATTAGAAATAAGATACTCCAGTACTACTTTTTAATTTACCAATTCTCTAACAAAAGTCTAAAGTTTATCCTACTGAGGGATTTAAAAATGCTATTATTTTAAAAACTGTAATTTTATCTTTACAATTTATAATTGTTATTTTTGCTTTATATCCATCTGCTCTCGTAGCATTTGCATTTTATTTAGAGAAGCAAGTAACAATCAAATAAATAAACATAAAAGTGTGAATTTATCATTTCAAAAGATAATTAGTGCTTTGGAGAAAATCTAACTGGGAAGGGTGATGATTTACCTGGAAAAGAAGACAAACTTCTTGTAGGGAAACAGCAGAAGAGCTTTACAAACCTGGGGAAGAAAATACAATAATCCCAGAGGCTTTAGACCAGAATCTCCCCCAAAGCTCTATTTGGCTGTCTCTTCTCAGATTTACTGTTCTTATAAGTGTCAGCTTGCTTATCTGCAATGGGAGTATACTGCAGCAAGCTTATCTTTTACATAATCCAAGCCCTTATTCTTCTCAGAAATATATATAAAGAAATAAACTAACAATTTTTGTAGGAGGAAACAACTTCCGGAAAGTCTGCCCACCACAGCAACTACTGTTTATGCAGAGATGTTCATCACCTGACAGAAAGGATAGTCTCCATGGCATGATACAAAATACTTGTATTAAAAAAAGTTTCATTAAAGAAGTATGGCCATCTCCCTACACACAGAATGTGAACTGAAGCCTAAACCATGAGGGCAGCATTTTCAGTATTTTCCACACACCTAGGAATGAAGATAGAGTAATAGTTAAAAATACAGATTCCTAGTTCTCAGGCCAGAACTAATAGATCTATTGGGTGGAAACTAGGAATCTATATTTTTACAGTCATCCCAAATAAAACTGATGCAAATATAAGTTTATTACTCATTATCAAATGGTGACTTTTCTTATTTCAAGGCTGCATTGTATTTTTCAAATTAATATAATCACACAGGAACTTCATTTCCTTTATATCACTTTTTTTCTTTAATTCAAGCCAGTTTCATCCAGTCCAATAGCATCATGACTCACTTGATTTCATTCAACCATATCCTTCCACCTTTGCACACAGTACATGTTCACTCCCTTAATCATTAAGCCCTTAGACTGTCAGGCTCTGGTTAGTGTCAAACTGTCTTAATAGTACAGCCCCAGGCCTGCTGATCAAGAGAGCACCTTTGTTCAAACTAAATATAACATCTTGACCCCATTTGTGTTTCAACCCCAGACCCATAAAAGTTGAATGGACCCTATGGACCACACGCTCATGAAACCAGACAGAACAATGGCATGGCTGACATCAAGACCTGACACAATGATCAACTTCTTCTTACCCATGACCCCAACCAATCAGTGGAACACACGACCCCAACTTCCTGGGTTGCCATGACTAATGATTCTATATATAGTATATCCCCAAGAAGACATCAGGGAACTAGGTCTTAGACCACCATTTCCTTAAATAAACCTTTATTTTCTTTGCTACAAATTTCTGGTTTTGTTTATCATGCCTTGATAAGTGCTGGCAAATGAACTCCTTTAGTTTGGTAACATTAACGTTCCACAATCTAGATTTTATGTGGGCTCAATTAAAAAATAATCAAGTAATAAAATAATTAAGGTAAATTAACAGGAAAATTTAAAAGTCTAAATTGAGATGAATTATAAAATAGTGGGCCATTCAGCTTTCTTACTAGATTTTTTAAATGCTATAAATTAGATAGGGAGGAGGCCAGTAATAAAAAATAATGGTATTATTTATGTACTACCACTACATTTTGATGAATGCAAGATACTTACTAATTTTTTTATAGGATATTTTCATAACATATTCAAGTTTCATTTTGAGATGACAGATAAAAGGGTGTTAGAAATACATGCTGGTAGAGCTAATTTTCAAATAAGTCATCCATAACATAAAACAGAAGACTCTGATGTTTTATCACTTTATGGTGAAATTTTAAATTTTTGTGCTAAATTTAATTTTCTGAGAAATTACTATGTACTAAGTACTAGGTAAACCTCAGCGAATAAAGCAGGCTCATAACTGCTTACAAAGAGTTTGCATTCTAACAGAGAAACACAATAATCATAAAAGTACAAATAAATCTACAGTTATAAATTGATTTCATCTAGGGTAAATTCTAAAATTTTTATGAACTTCATCTGACAAAAGTATATTCAGAATAATTAGGGCCTTCCCTTACAACAGAAATTACTACAGGGATATTCAGCTCCATATTTTTTTTCTGACTTAGTTTAACATTTATCTCTTAAAAGTGCCATGTTTTTTCTCTGTCACTTAGTTATCTGTAAAATATCTGTGCTGTGTGTGTGTAATGTCTATGAAAAGATTAATTTAACAAAATGTTTTGGAAATAGCTAAAATAGCCCAAGACTGTAAGACCTGATAACCCAATGATTTTGCTAGAAATGGTCATACGTATTTCTCAGGGGTCTCATGGGTTAAGGATGTTATCCCATTGGATAGTGAAGCAGTAGTCTTATTTTTGTTCCAGATATTTCCAAAATTCTATTAGCTTTACTAAATGGGTAATTCTCCCAGTCAGTTTAAATCAGATCTTCTGAAAACAAGGCAACAGGATTTTTTTTTGGCTGAAAGAAACATTACTTTTATCCAAACAACTGAAAAACATAGATAAGAGAAAGTTTACAGCCCTCTATGAACTTCAGGAACTATATGGAATTTTGGCTTTTGCAGAGGTGTTAACTTATTTAAATTTTGTAGAAACAATGATTGTATTTTTAAAAACTGTTTTTATTTCTTTATCAAATGTAAAAATACATTTTCTTCCATAACAACAAACATACCAAGCCAGAGGAAGGGTATGCATCATGACTTGTTAAGAATGCATAAGCATGGTGGATTCTTGAAGATGGCAGTGAGGTGAGTGGGAGTGGAGCCCAGTTCTTCCTGTGTCCAGCTGGAATATCTAGCTGATCTTCTGAGGAACAGAGTGAACAGCCAATGGAATACCAATTTGTATGAGGTTTGGAGGCAAAAAATTACAGAGGACGTTGAAAAACAGATGATGAGGAGATGGCAATGGGATGAAAAGACCCCTGGAATCTTCAGGGTGACAGGGTCTGCTGCAGCCCCTGGCCCCACGTGGTGCCTGGTACGGGATAGGGAGAGGAGAGTTAGATCACCAGCTCCCATCCCTACCAGAGCTGGGAGGGCAGCCCAGAACCAGGAGGGACTTGGATGCTGGAAGTTGCTGGGGGAAATAGAGACAAAGTGGGAGACACACGGAGGCAGTATACATCTACTGGGACTGTGGATGCCAGCACAAGAGAAACTGAGGTGCCCAGTGACACCTGCAGAAGGGAAGAGTTGTGCTGTTTTGGACCTTGACTCCGATAGTCTCTGGACTGGTTGGAAAGTTGGGCTGTGTGAAAAGCCATGCACTTGTTAAGAACTGAGGGCAGCTGCTTTGTAAGGAACTCTCTCCAGCAGTGGCTGGCTTGCCCCAAGGATGATTTCAACTGGATGTGCCCCAAAACTGAGTAGCTGAGCAGAACTGCATGCCCAGCTTGTCTCAAGATGCCTGCCCGAGACTGACTCATGCTGTGAGCATCTAAGTGGCTGGTTTGAGCCTGGCAGCTCACAGAGGACTTGGGCTGGAAGCAGGGAAACTGTGAATATTGTGACCCACACCAGGTCCCCATCCTCTCAAACCCATAGGATGGGAGAAAAGCAAAGCCCAGCCCCCAACTTCCTGTGGCATCTAGGAAGACTGGCAGAACTCACTGAACAGGTTGAAAGGGGGAGAACAAGGCTAACCCCCAAAACTGAGAAACTGAGACAAATGTCACTTTGCTATCCCATAGAGCTGGCGTTTTAATATTTATGTGTATTATTGTTATCTTTTCATTATTTTTACCACTTTTATTTTATTTTATTTTTAGATTTTATTTATTTATTTTTAGAGAGGGAAGGGAGAGGGAGAGAGAGAGAGAGAAACATCAATGTGCGGTTGCTGGGGGACATGGCCTGCAACCTAGGCATGTGCCCTGACTGGGAATCGAACCTGCGATGCCTGGTTCGCAGCCCGTGCTCAATCCACTGAGCTACGCCAGCCAGGGCAAACACTTTTATTTTATTAGTATTTTTTCTCTTCATTATGTTTAGCATTCCTCATTTTATTTCTGTTTAATTGCTTTGTTTGATTGATTTTCCTCATTCTCGCTTTATTGCATTGTAATTTTCCTTCTTTCACTTCAAACGTGTTCTAATAACTTACAACTCCTAATCAAGTACCTTCTATTTTGGCTATCCAAATCACATATTTCTTGTCATATTATTGTTGTTCCAGTACTATTGTAAATAATTGTTGTTCCATACAATTGTACATACTACACAGCAACCCACCATGATTTTAGCCCACTTCACTTTAATCTTGAGCATTATTATTGTGGTTAACTCTGTTCTCTTTCATACTATGCCTATTATTTATCCTTTAGTCTTAATATACCTCATCATCTAACCTTGCACAAGTGCTCTGTTTTCTGGATTAAGCTTACAATCATCTTCCCCTCTAACAGGAGTCTTATCTCTTTTTCACCTATTATAAAAAATGGCTAGTTGAGTGAAATATCACAGTTAACTTTATACTTATCCAAAGAATCTCCTATCTCTTCTTTACTTGCTGGTACTTTAAATCTCATATAATACTCTCCTGCTGTCTTAATCCATTTTGTCTTCCCCCTGCCACTGGTCATATACAAGATTAGGTGGGACATGTGAACAACAGTATACCAAGTACAACAAGACAGCCCACAGACACAGAAAAGAGGACAAACCTAGAGCATCCAGACAAGGAGATCAAAGAGACCATACCACTGAACCTCATAGAATTCCGAACATATAAGTTCATCCTACAAAGACAGCCAGCAAATCAAAACACTAGGAAGTGCAGAAACAAACAAAAAGAGTCATCTAAAATGAGGAGACAAAAAAAGTACATGCAAGTGTACTTTTTAGTGGGGAATGGAAGACTCCCCACTGAAAGAGCTAAACGAAATGGAGGTAACCAAACTATCTGACATAGAATTCAAAATAATGGTTATAAAGATGCTCAAGGAACTCACACACGACTACAAAGAACTGGGTAAGAACTACATCAGTATGAAAAAAGAAATAGAAACTATAAACAAATAAACAAGGAAGAAATGAACAATAAAATGTCAGAAATTAAAAAAAAAAACACATTAGAAGGAATTACAAGCAGGTTGGATGAAGCAGAAAATTGAATCAGGGAGTGGGAGAAGAAGGTAGAAAAAAACACCCAGATAGAGCAAGAAAAGGAAAAGAGACTCGGAAAGACCAAACATGTTGTAAGGGAGCTGGAAGAAAATATGAAGCATAATAATATTCATATAATAGGGACACCAGAATGAGAAGAGGAAGAGCAAAGGATATGAAAGCTACTTGAAAAAGTAATTATAGAAAACTTCCCTAATTTGATGAGAGAAAAAGTCACACAAATCCAGGAAACACAGAGTCCCAATCAAGATGAACCAAAAGAGGCCCATTTCAAGACACATCATAATTAAAATGGCAAAATTTCAAGACAAAGAGAGAATCTTAAAGGCAGCAAGGGGGAAACAGGAAGTAACACACAAGAGAGTGCCAATAAGATTAACAGCTGACATCTCAATGGAAATGCTCCAAGCCAGAAGATAATGTTAACAAATATTCCAAGTAATGAAAACCAGAGGCCTACAATCAATACTACTTTACCCAGCAAGGCCATCAATTACAATGGAAGGCCAAATTAGGAGCTTCCCAAACAAAATAAGTCTAAAAGAATACACCTCTACCAAACCAGCTCTGCAAGAGGTTAAATGGACTGCTTTAAGAAAAGGAAGGAAAAGAGTGAGAGAGAAAGGAGCATTGGTACAAAAAAAATGGCAATAAATAAGTACTAATCAGTAATGACCTTAAACATAAATGAATTAAATGTTCCAATCAAAAGACATAGAATAGCTGAAAGGATAAAAAA
>PVIA01008095.1:0-75637 GCA_004024845.1 Tonatia bakeri
GGCGGCCAGAGGGATCTTGTCCCAGCTTCCCGCGGGCCCCCTGCTACAGGACAGAGGCTCCACCCTCCGCCTGGCACTCAGGGTGCCCACCTCTGCCCACCATCCTCCTCTCCTGTAGCTTCCTCCACCAGGAGCCCTTCCTGCCACTCACCCTGAACTTGGCCCCACCAAGGCCAAGCTCTCCAAGGCCTCCAAGCCCTGGCACAGGCTCTGAGTCCTACCAGGAGCTCTGTCTTCCCCCTTGGTGGTCCAGTGACTCATCAGGTAGCAATCCCCTGTCACCACCCCACCCCACCCCCGCTGGCCACAGCAGGTGGGTGTGACGGGTGGAACAGAGCCAGAGGGCCACAGGGGCCCAAACACTGCATCCCACATCCCCCCGGACCACTCTCCCTGCCCGAAGCCTCTGCCCAGCACCGTCGGGGCCTGAAGCCCCCTTCCTCTTGCTCCGGGCTCCACGCTGCACAACCCGACCACTCCCTGCGTGACCCTGGGCAAGCCCCTTAACCGCTCCACGCCTCAGTTCCGTGGACACCCTGTGCCGCCGGCAGCTGTGCAGACTGGATGGGTCACTGCAGCTGAAGTGCTGCTGTGCCTGGCAACGTTGCAGCATTTGCTGTTATTCAAAAGCCCCTTTCACAGCACAGCGATCCCTTGCCCTCCCTCAACGTTTTCAAAACCAGTAGGAGCAAGGAGAAGAGAGAGCCACTATCCTCACCCTGTCGACCTATTAGGTGGAGCTCAGTGGAAAGGACCAGGCCACAGGGCTCCCTGGGGTCAGCGGGACACCCAGCAGTGGGACACCCAGCAGCGGCGGGGTCCCACCCTCTGGTAGGAGAGTCTGACCTCAGGACAGGAGATGCAGCCCCGAGCACAGGGCCCCACCCAGGAGCCACCCGAGGGGGGCTGGGCAGAGACTGAATGAGCCACTCTAAGACTCGGCTGCCCCAGGGTGGGGGGGTGCCCCTGAGCGGCCCAGCAGCCTGGCAGGGAGGTCCTGCCCACACTCTCAGAAGCCCAAGCACTCCCCTACCCCCACCCTGTCTCTCTGGCTGCCCTGCCTGCCCTGGCTCCTGTCTCTCCGGTGCGGTCTCATCTGTCAGGACCTGCAGTGATCTCGGCATCCCTCCCAAACGGCCACAGCCACCAGCTCCCCAGGCTGGCCCGAGCCCGCACTGCAGGCCAGCCACAGATCCCCTCGGACTCCTCAGCGCCCCTCAGGGCAGCACCTGTAACCAGGCCCCTTTCATGGAGACTCAGAAGGGTTAGGCAAGCTGGCATGGTCACACAGCCAGGAAGTAGTAACAGAGAAAGGCACCGAGACCCCCAGACACAGGGTCCGTGCCCCCTGAATGCCACCATACGCCCTGTCCAGGGCCCTGGGAGACCCTGCACAGGCTGGATGGGGGACTTTCCGGGGACAGTCTCCGAGAGGGGCAGGCAGGAGGCTGCCCCAGCCTCCAGTCTTCTAATCTCTCCTGTCAAGCCCTGCCACAGCCCCCCCCCCCCCCCCCCCCCCCCGCCCCGGGGCAGAGGAAAGTAAGCCCAGAGCAGGAAAGGGGCCTGGAAGGAGCGCCCAGCCCAGTGCTAGGTTTGGCAGCACCAGGGCCCCCGGGGCTGTGGCCTTGGGCAGGTCCTGGGGATGCTCCGGCTCTGCTTCCTCCTCGGTAAGACAGGCTGAGGCCCTTCAGGGATGGGTGGACTCCACCCTGCCTGCCTGCCTTCCTTCCTCCTGGGGATTCAGCAATCTCTCTGCGGGTAAACAGGAAGGCCAGGAGGGAGCTGCAGAAGGCTCCGGGAGGAAACTGTCATGGTCTGGAGGGGCCTGGCCCCAACCCGCGGCTGGAGAGGACCAGTCACTGGGGAGCTTCTTGGGGCCCGGAGTAAGAGAAGGTCGAGCAAAAGGACTCTCAAGTTACTACGGGCTGGGTTCAGATCCCACCCGGGACACTTCTTGGCGGTGTGACCTTGGAAGGGAAACAACCCTCTCTGTGCCTCGGTTTCTCACATAAGAACCGGGAAAGTGGGAGTGCTGCCTCGGAAGAGTCGGCAAGACGACCCACGAAAAGGACGTGGTCTGGGTCTGCCACCGGCACTCCGAGGGGGCTGCGGAGGGCGAGCTGGCTGCCGCGGGCGGCGTGACCCGGGGCCGGACGAAGCCCATGGGGCCCTCTCCGCCCGGCTGGTCCGGGGCAGGCACCAGCCCGCAGCGCCTGAGCGCCGCCGCCGGCTCCCCGCCTCCCCGCCCCACGCCGGGGTCGCAAGGCGCAGCGCCCCGCCCTCCGGAAGGCGCTGGTCCCGCACGCCGCTCGGGCCCTTTCAGACCGCGGCCGGCCGTGGGGGGCGCGCCCTCAGTCACAGCAGCGACGCGGCGCGGACCGTGGGACCCCCACGCGCTATCCCCGTGCGGCCCTGCCTCCTCCCCGGGCCGCCGCTCACCAGGGCCGACTTGGACGCTGCGGCAAGAGGGTACGCCCGCCGGGCAGTCGCGCCCCCTGCCGCCGCGGACCCGGCTCAGAAGGGGCTCGGACTCCGCCATGGGGTCACTGCTCGCCACCCGGACCCTCACAGAAGCTCAAAAGTAAAGCGCCGAGCTCCACTGCGCAGGCGCAGAGTCCCCGCCCCTGGCGTTCGGGAGGAGGAGCGAACAGCACTGTGACGTAGGGGATACCCTTCGCTACCAGCCAATGAGAACGGAATTCTACAGTGTGAAGGCGGGGCTTCTCTGTGGGGATGGGGTTCAGCTTGCTTCCTCCTGGGAGGGGCCTTGAGGACCCTGAATCCCCAGTTCTGCGGCCAGCGTAGGAATCTGTTTTGCGTGTGTGTGGGTTACGTGGGGGTGACCGCAAAGGACGCCTCCCACAATGGAACTCTGATAATGAAATCAGCAAGATTAAATATAATTGAGGGTGGGGCTTAAAAGACAAATGACACACTTGAAAAAACACAGCAAGTATAAAAAGCGTTTGCAACGTGAATATAGAAAGAGCTTGGTTTTTATCGCTGCTGTAAATGACCCTGCGTCTCTAGCTCTCCGTCTGCCACCACTCTTTGCTCATAAAGGCTCGTGTGATTAAACGGGCACCTTGGATAATCCAAGATCATCTCTTTACAGTATTTAAATCGGCTGATTAGTCACTTCAGTGACATCTGCAAAATCCCTCTTGCCTCTAACCTATCAGAACCACAGGCCTGCTTGCCAGAGGCGGGGGCGGGGGGATGGGGGGCGGGCAAAGGCAATTTTTAAAAAATGTGTTAGATTCTCCAAAGGGAGGAAAGGGGCAAAGGGCATGAAGCAGAAGTTCACCAAAGAAGACATATCAATGATAAATGCTTGAAGCAAAGCGCCATCTCGTTAGAAGAATGGCCAATTAAAGTGACAATGAAATCAGCGAGTGAGCCCATCCGTTGGCAAATACTTGAAAGACAGCACAGCTCAGCCATCGAGAGTGTGGCTGTCTCATGTGGATAGGAAAAGGAATCACAGGATGTGTTCAGGGGTTTGATATTTGTCAACGTTTTAAAATTTCCTAAATGGAAGATATTTTTATTCTGAAAAGAAGAAAATAATAGATGCTCCCAGCCCTGCGTTCAAGTGGCCCATCCCCAAGGACTTGTCTTCTCACAGTTATAGAAATCCCCCAATGTTTGGGCACAGAGTCACAGAGACCCCCTCGGCAGGCGGCACAGCGCCAGCATTCTCACTGGCTTCGAGTGCTGGTTCCGGTGCAGGGGGCCAACTGAAGCAGCTCTCACAGAAGGGGGACAGGAATAAACTCTGGGGGAGCCGCCTAGCTTACTCATGCAGGAGGGCCCGCCCCTCAGGCGCCAGCGTGCTGTCCTTGCTACGGCCAGGCTGTCCCTGGGATGCAGGCAGGCGGCCTCTGGGCAGCGATGGCCTCTGTGTCCGTCTCTAGCTCTCAGGAAGCCAGCTGAGAACTGAATGGTGCCCGCAAGGAGAGAAATGGCTGGCAGGGCCCTTGGGGTAGCTGGGTGCTCACAGCCGTGCTGGGTGGGGGACTCCTGGGCCCCGGGGCCCTGGCCCTGGGGGGCAGGCCAATCCAGTGAGCAGTTCTGGCCTGGGAGCGAAACCAGAGAGGTGCCTACCTGGCCCTATGTGACCGGGACGAATAATCCCCAAGCTTCATGATTTAAGACAATGCTATTGTTTCCTCTTTTTCCTTGATCTGGCATCGGAATGCGGCTCGGCCGGATGCCTCTGGCACCAGGTGTCACATGGTTGGGGCCTGGGTGGCAGCCACCTCAGGCTCCATGTGGGTCCAGGCTTGCTCAGCAGCCATCGGCTGGACTCAGCTCCTGGTGGGCCCAAGCACCTTGGGTCCTTGAAGGCTGGCACCTGGAGACAGCCCTCAGTTCCCAGCCATGTGGGCCTCTCCCCAGGGCAGCTCGGGATATGGCAGCCAGCTCCATCAGAAGGAACGGGAGAAAAGCCAGAGGAAGACGTCCCACCATTCTTGTGGTTTTCTATGGTCAGAGGGAGCCACCAGGTCCAGCCCCAGTCAAGGAGAGGGCGGTCTCAAACGGCAAGAATACCAGGAGGAGGGGACACTTGGGGGCCATCTTAGGATACCTAGACCATTGGTGACAAGAAAGGCCTTGTTTTTATGCTAACGCCTGCACCCCTGAGGCCACCTCTCACACTGTCACAGGCGGCGCAGGTAACCAGGTTCTTAGTGATCGGGACAAAGAATTGAGCTGAACACACGGAGTTTATAGTATAAAGAAAGAGGGAAGATTTATTAAGCGATAGTACACTCCACAGAACATGGGAGCGGGCCAACTCTGAGCAAAGATTGACCCCGTGGGCTGGGCAGATTTTCTTACAGAGCGGAAGCTTCCCGGCTAGTCTTTGGTGGGCTTCTATTGCGCAGGTACAAAGAGTTACATTTCAAAGCTACTGCGCATGTGTGGTTTCCCAAGATTTTCTTGATTGGCTATTAGAGAAGGGAGTCCCACAATGTTATTTTATTATAATGCTATTATAATGAATCAGGGATAGTGCGCAGGTGCATTCCATGATTCAAAATTATCCCAGAAAACAGAAACAACCAGTCTTAGGGGGTCTTTGTCATGTATGGATGTTTTCTTCATCCAAGCCCTGCGGGGCTCCTGGAGTTCCCTTCCTGACTCCTGCCTCAACACCACAGTTCTCTCGGGTCTCCCATGCACCCTCTCCCCATAACAGATGGGGAACCAGAGGACAGAGGGGCCCCGTGATGCTCCTCTCAAGGCAGGATCACCCAACGGGCTAGAGGCACCAGGCCTTGAAGACAGCCCTGGCCCAGCGTCAGCTGAGTCCAAGAGCACAGGTGGGGTCCAGCTCTGCGTGGGGTGCAGCCCAGCCAGTGGGCAGCACCCCCTGATCGGGCCTGGAGGACGGCCCTGGCTGGGCATGCCGGGCAGTCACAAAGCAGTGGCTTCCTCCCGCAAGTGAGGCCGAGTCACAGCCTGTGGTTTGCAGCGTAGATGAGAAAGCCGGTCCTTGGCAGGCAGTCCAGTCCCTGCCCAGCCCCCAGGCAGGAAGACAGACCTGAGATTCATATGGCCACAGCGTCCTCCTCTCCCCCGCCGCCCCCACACCCTGCAGCCTGCAGCTGTGTCCCTGCGCTGCTTCTGTTGCCCGAGGTGTCCCTGGGGACCTGCAGTGGGGAAAGGCATCCTCTTGGTGGGGACAGACACTGCCTGGCTCGGGCTGAGAGCCAGTCTGTTCCTGTTATAGCAGGGCCACTGTTGGAGGCTTGTGCCCTCCGCAGACAGCTTTTTCTCCCAAGATATGCTCCGGGAGGTCGCCCCAAACTTGGCTTGCGTGTCAGACATGCGCCCCCTCGGCTCCGAGACATGTGCCTCGGGCCTGGGTGAAGTGCCCACCCTCTCCAGGTTCGGCTCACACTGCGCTTAGAGGGGAAATCACAGAAACTCCCTGGTGAGGCTGTGGGGGAGTTCCAAGCCTCCAGGCTCCAAGAAGGGTCACGCATCCTTGCGCCTAGAGGCACCGGCCATCACCAGCTGGATACCCTGGGCCTGCCCTGGACTCCTCCGGTCACAGTCCTTTCCTTCCTGGTGCATCTGGCCCAGCACCCAGGTGGGGCGGGTTTCCTCTGCGTGAGCAGTAAGGCTGTGCCCACATGGGTCCTTCTAAAGGTGGCTTCACATTTTTCATTCACTCACTCAATCGTCCATGCATCTATAGAGCACCTACTACATGCCAGGAACTGGCCTCGGCGTGATTGATTGACCGACACAAAAGGTGCCCAAACGCTTTCCAAAAGCACGTGGAAAAAAGTAAAAATCACCGGGCTGCATGGTCACGTGGGAAGAGCACCGGCTCCAGGCCATTCAGATCCAAATTCTCGTCCCTCCCCGCCCCATCCTCGGGAGCAAGGGCAGCCCGCGAGACTGGCCCACAGTAGGGCCTTAGGGCCTGCTCCTGTTCGCTCACCCACTTCCTTCTGTGTCACCGCCTCAGGGAGACGAAAGGCCCAGGATTTGAAGGTCCCGGAGGATTCTCAGACCCCTGTCCCGCGTCTGCCTCGAAGCTGCAGGGCGGCACCCCGTTTGTCCTCGCTGCTCTTGAAATGGAGACTCCGAGGGGCTGTGTGCTTCGTCCAAGGTCACTCGGCGATGAGGGGCACTGGGGACACGAAGCCTGGCTGAAGCTGGGAGGATGACGTGTCGCCGAGCACAGGCCGCAAGCCAGAGCCCCAGCGAGCAGACTCCTGTTGCCCGAGGTGTCCCTGGGGACCTGCAGTGGGGAAAGGCATCCTCTTGGTGGGGACAGACACTGCCTGGCTCGGGCTGAGAGCCAGTCTGTTCCTGTTATAGCAGGGCCACTTGGCCCGTGTCCTGGGGACAAGTACGTGGATCAGCAGACACTCCGGGCCAGCGCAGGCTGCGCCTGCAGAGCTGACGGTCAAGTCCAGAGGCCTGTGGGGTTGGGGCACAGCTCTGGGCCAAAGGCCCCTGGGGAGCCTGGGCCAAGGCCTGGGAGAGGCCGGCCGGCCGGCCAGAGAGGCGTCTGGGGCCTTGCCACGTCAGACCCCGCACAGACCTGTTCCTGGGCTGGGAGCCCCAAGACAGGGCCCGCGGAGTTGGTGTGCACGTCGCTCCCGAGACACGGGTCAGGGATGAGCAGAAAGCCACGGGAGGTGCGTTAGCAGCTGGCAGCCATCGGGCTTCGTCCCATGGGATCCTCGGGCAAGGAAGCTGGGTGTCCCCTGCCACACCCTCGTAAGGCTGGCCACTAGCCAGGGGCCACTCCTGGGGCACAGAGCTCCCAGCCAGAGACAGGCAGGCGCTGGCAGGAGGGTGCCATTTTCCTGGTCCGGACAGGTGAGCTCCAAGGCACTCCCTGTGGGCACCACAGGCGCCCCATGCAAATGCCTCCCCGCACACACCCCGCCCGCCCACCCAGCCCCCGCCGGCCCCAACGGCCAGGAGCACAGCCAGGCCCTCCTTCCGGAGGGGGCGTCTCTTCCTTCCAGGAGATGGAGACAGAAGAGCAAGCAGAGAGAACATGGCACCCGCTGGGTGGCTGCCAGGAGGGGACCAGCAGAGCGGCAGACAGGATGGGCACAGCTACACGGTGGCATCTCGTTCAGCTGTGAAAACGGGACGAGGTGCGGAGTCCTGAAAACACTCAGTGGGAGAAGCCAGCCGAAAAAGGCCACATGTGCGATTCCATTTATGTGACTGTCAGACCAGGAAAATCAGACATGAAAGTCAAGGTCGAGGGCAGGGAGGGTGGGGAGCAATGCCTAACAGGCACAGGTTTCTTCTGGGGGCGATAAAAGTTTCTGAAGCCAGAGTGGCGATGGTTGCACAGCCTTGTGACTATACCAGAAGCACTGAATTGCATACTTTAGTAAATTTTGTGATAAGGGGATGTGTCTAGATTTTAGACAGTATATGCACGGCTGGCCATCTTTAGAGGAGACAATCATGGAGGGCTTCTGGGAGGAGGTAGCATTTGAGCAAAGGTCTGAAGGATGAGGAGAGTTGGCCACAGGGTGGGGCAAGAGGAGGAGCGGCTGTCATGGAGGGGGCAGAAGGCAGTGAGCTTGAGGGGAGAAGGCCAAGGGGAGGGGCAGGGGTGGCAGAGACCCCGTGGGGCCAGGTATCTGTGCTGCGGCTGCGTCTCATTCTCAGAACAAGGGGAGGGCCGCTGGAGGGTCTCGAGCAGGGGAGAGACACAGCAGGATTTGTGCTTTTAGAAGGTGGTGGGTCAGAGGGTGGTGGGTCAGAGGGTGGTGGGTAGGAGGGGACAGGAGGCAGACCCCCCGGGAGACCGGATGCCTCCTGGGAATCACTTGAGACAGGCTACAGGCACGCTGTCCTCGCCGTGCCTGGAGCTGTGGGGGGCACCTTGCTCCACAGTGGCTCCACAGTGTCTTGAGGCATCCTGCCCTCAGAGGGCAAGCCCCAGGCAGGGAGAGGAGGTCTAAGGGTGGGAGTGAGGGTCCACAGCAGAGATAGAGGCTCGGTGGGGGGCCCACAGCAAGCCCACAGGGAAGGTGAGCTGAGGACCAGCGTGCCACGACGGGACAGGGACAGAAGTGACCCCGCAGTGGCCTGGAACGCAGCCCAGACTCTGAGCTCGCTGCCAGGCCAGCTGCCCAGGGCTCCTCGGCAGGGCACGGGTCCAAAGTGCAGGGACAACCAGGACCACGGAGCCTGGCGGGGAGGCCCCTGGACGCTAGTCCGAAGAGGGGTGGGGGTCATCCAGGCTGGAGAGGGCTGGTCCTGCCCCAGCCTGCGTGGTTCTAAGCCAGGCTAGGGGACCTGGTGGTTCACGGTCAAGGTCTGTTACGCAAGACAGAGGAGAAGCCCCCACTCGGCTCAGGCAGCAGACACCCTGTGAGTCCCTTAGAGCCAGCAATGGCCCAGGGGGCTGAAACCAGGGGCCGCTCAGAGGATAATGCCCAGGGACCCTCCGCTCCCCTGCAGAGCCACCTGAGTGCGCCACTCTGGGGAGGCTGGTCCCAGATCAAGTGTCTGCTGTGTGCCAGGTCCTCACACTGGGTGAGCAGAGGATCAGCAGGGGTTAGGGAAGGGGACAATGGGGAGTGCAACAGAGACAGAGTTTCAGTTTTGGAAGACTGAGTTTTGGCAGTGGATGGAGGACGGTTGCCTAACAGTGTGAATGTACCTTATAGTCCCATGCCGTACACCTAGAAATGGTTAAAATGGCAAATTCTACATTATGTGGATTTTACCGTAATTTTTTTAAAAGATCCTGTTTTGTTTCGTTTTGTTTTAATGACTTGAAATACAACCCCCTCCCACCCCCCCATCAGGACAATCTGTTCGGTTGGCAGATGGAGCAAGTCCTCGGGGGAAATTCCAAACCAAACTGCTGTACCAGGAGCTAACCGTCGCAAGCTTCGGCTGGAAAACAGCGACTCCTGCCAGAAAGTGGAGGAAACGAGTCCTGCGCCAGCAGGGGGCACCAGCGCGCTCGGGCTTGAAAACAACTCTGCCGTCTTGCTCTGGTCCAGGGAAGGCTGTGACGGACTGGAAGCGGGTGGAGGCAGGCTTCCTTCTACCTGCGCAGGCGGACCAGTGGCCAGCTGGGCCAGCCCCCCGGAAGGTGATCTCGCGATCTAGGACCCATCGCCCCTGGCCTCCACTCTCCTGGTCCCCCCAAAGCAGGAGTCGTTGACACCAATCCCTGGGAGGGTCCGACAGCCACCCCGACTGCCGTCACAGCCCATCTCTGCCCCCTCCCCCGGGACATCTACGTGGGTTGCCCAGGTGTTGGGTGTCACAGTAACCTGCGCAGGGGGCTGGGGTGATGGTGACGTGAAGATGAGACCCTGAAGCGTGGCAGGAATGAGTTCTCACCGTCATTTGTCATCCCTGTCTCATGTCCTCATAACAGCTTCCTGGGGTCACCACTCAAATAAACTGCGTGAACCCCCAAAAATTAGGTATGGCTGCAGACACGCGATGTGCCCACGGCACAGGTGAGAGGGGGGCAGCCCAGTGCCTGTGGCACTCTCCTCGGGCTGGAGAAGGTTCCCAAGCGCCCTCCCTGGGCCACAAGGGGTGAGAGCCTGTGCAGGAGCAGAGGTCACGAGAGGTCAGAAGGTGGGGCAACGCGGGGGCCTGGGCTCTGCACATGCACACCTCTCTGCCTCCACCTTGGGCGGCTGGTCAGGGCCGCTTCCTGGCTGCTGCTGCTGCTGCTGTGCCGACCCCGGGCTCTGGGCTGGCTAGTGACCCGCTCTCCCTCAGCCTCCCATGCTCCCCTGCCCCAGCCCACCCATACTCCGTCCATTTTCTGATCCAGCTGGGAAGGGGGTGTGTCGAGGAAGGGAGGGCAGCAGCAGGAGAACCCACAGATTGAAATAAGGGACAGGAAACACATCCACCCATGAACCTTGTTTGGGCCCTAATGCACACACACGGTTCTCTACTGAATGTAGAGATGCTCCCCACCCCAGGGCCTTTGCACCTGCTGCCGTCTGTCCCGGAATGCTCTCCCGAGGGCTCTGAGTTCCTGGCTCTGTCCCCTTCCCCCTTGCAGGTCTCAGCAAAAGCAGGAGGAGCTTCCAGCCTGGCCTCCATCAGCAGGCCTACCCAGCATTCTGTGTGTTTCCTATTGTGGCCATAACAAATGAGCCCAAACTTAGTGGCTTAAGACAGCATCCGTTTATTCTCTTGTAGTTCTAGAGATAAGGAGCCTCAGGTTGAGGTCTTTGCTGGGCTGGTTCCTTCTGAAGCCCCTAGGGGAGAGTCTACCCACTTGTCCTTGTCAGCGTCCAGAGCCACCGTATCCTTGGCTCGTTCCTCCCTTTTCCCATTCCCTGGCCTCTGTCTTCGGTCACCACTTCAACCACCCGATCTCCTGATTGCCTCCACTGTCACATCACACTCCTACTTCTCTCTTAGAAGGACCCATGTGATTATAGGGGACCTGCCTGAGTTACCCAGAGTAATCTCCCAATCTCAAGACCCTTAACCTCACCAAATCTACGAAGTCCCTTTTGTCGTGGAAGGTCCCCCAGTCTCAGCATCCGGGAACGAGGACATCGACATTTCCGGAGGCCGTTATGGAGCCTGGGACACGCCCTCTCCTCTCCCACCACGAAACTTTCTATTGCCATGCCCATTTGTCTTCCTCGCCGCAGTGATCCCAGTCAGAATTCTTCCGTCATTCGTTTCTGTTTATCACCTCTTCTTCCTTCCCTTCATGTCTGGTTCCTCCACAATTCTTCCTCCAGGATCCACATTGTTGGTTCAGTAACTATGTGATGAATGCAGATAAGAATGAATGAATGAAGGATGGATGCATGGATGCTGGATGATGGATGGATGGGTGGGTGATGGATGGATGGATGGAAGGAAGGAAGGATGATGGATGGATGATGGATTATGGATGGATGATGGATGGATGGATGGATGATGGATGATGGATGGATGGATGGATGGATGATGGGTGAATGATGGATGATGGATGGATGGATGGAAGAATGGATGGGTGGATGGATGGATGGAAGGATGGATGGGTGGGTGGATGGGTGATGGATGGAAGGACGGGTGGATGGATGGATGGATGGATGGGTGGTGGATGGATGGATAGAAGAAAGGATGATGGATGGATGATGGATGGGTGGATGGGTGGATGGTGGGAGGATGGGTGGATGGACGAACAAATGAATAGTGCTCCACATGGGGACAGAGGAGAATGTGGCCTTCTGCAGAGATTCCCAAGGTGCAGCATCTACCACAGATGCTCCAACCTGGCTGGAGGAGGCAGGAGGCAGAGAGGGTCCCACCCAGCCCTCCCCATCAGGAAAACTAGCTAGACCTGGGAGAGACCTTTTTATATCAAGGGCTAAAACCACAGGGCCTCCGGGGTTGACCCAGGAGGCCCAGAACATTCGCACGTTTGCCTGTCTCCTGCTGAGAACAAGGAAGCACCCGCCTGTTGGAGCTAAAGTGGCAGGTGAGGCTGAGGCATGGGGCACAGGTAGCACCACACCCGCCAGCCTCTCTAGGGCCAGGTCTCCTTGGTTTGTCAGAGGCAGAGCCAGGGCTCAATCCCAGGGCTCCAGAGTCCCCCTCACTCCTGGACGTGCCCATGCCCGAGGCTGGAGAGGGGGACCCTGCGAGCTCCTGCCCCCCAGCGACAGCCCGAGGTTGGGGTGGGGTTTGTCCAACAGACACACAGTTGCCCCTGGGCCCCGGCTTCCTCATTTCCTGAACGTGGGCGGCCTGCAGGCGGGGCCTTTATCTGTCTCATTCATCATGGGACTCCGGGGGCCTAGAACGGCGCCTGGCGCAGAGTGGGTGCTCAGTGAGTAAGTACGAACTGGATGACTCTGTAGAGCAGGGGGTGCGGGGAGGATTCGCAATCCCACGTGTGCAGGCCCTGGCTCAGGGACACAGTCCACAGCAGCTGTCACTGTCCCCATCACTGTACCTGTCCCCTGATGGGCCTTCAAACAGCGTCAGAAAAGGTGAGAACATGACGAGGAGTGTGAGACTGTGGGCCCAGCGAGCTGACCAGAGCTGCCTGCTTGGGCGCCTCACCTCCCCTGTCCCCACCCTCCCCACACCCCCTGGGCCCCAGCACCCCATCAGGTGCAGCAGCCCCCGTCAGGTGCAGCAGCCCCCTGTCACGGTGCAGGAGCTTTCCCAACCTGCCGTTCCCCTGCTGGGTGCCGTCCTGCCCCTCTCGCCTCAGGCACTGCTGCTCAGCTTTCCTCGGGGACTGCACCGTCACCTCCTCAGGGAAGCCGCCCTGGTCTCCCTGGCACACCTGGCCTTGGGGCCTTCTGTTCAGGTGCATTTGGACCCTCTGGTTCCCGTCTGCCTCCCGGCTGGACTTGAGGTGTTCCTCAGCCCGGGGCACAGTGCCTGACACCCCACAGACGCTCTGACTGACCCAGTGCCAGGAGCAGGGCATGTGGAGGCTGTGCCCCATGGCCCCTGCCACCCAGGGGGACAGCTGTGGGCCACAGGAGGGCCCCCGAGACAGACAGCCCTGCCCAGAACCCCCTCCGTCCCCCTGGAACCTCGATTAAGGAGGGTCCTGCCCAAGGGGGCTGTGGACCACAGAGTCCCTCTGTGAGGCCTGCAGTGGGGTTGATCAGAAATAAAGTTCCTGGGCGGAGCCTGTCAGAGGTGTGCAGAGCGCTTCGCCACCCTGGTCTGACCCCTTCCCCACCTCAGCTGCGAGAGTCATCTTTCCCCCACCTGCAGGTGAGGGAGCCCGGCCCGGGACCACCCACGGTTGGAAGCAGCCAGCGGAAGAGCCCCATGTGCCAGCCAGCTGGGCTCCCTCCTCTGTCCCTGCAGGAGTCCAGCCTCCAGCTTGGGACAGCGGGCGGCAACAGCAGCAAACCCAGGCAAGGATGACTTCCCCACTCACAAGCACCTCTCCTTAGTTTTAAAGGAAACAAATTTCCACACCAAATAAGGCGGTGGGCCTCCGAGCCGCTGCCCACTTCACGCAGTTCCTTTTAAGTGTCCAAACGCAATTACACTTGGAACTCGCCTGGACTCAGCCTCCTCCAGCCTGCCCCCCCTCCTTGGCCTCCCCACGTAAACAAGTGGTCCAGCTGGGCCCCAGCTGGCCTGCCCTGGGGAGGGGGGAGGGTCACCCGCCTGCCGCCTGCCCAGCCTCACAGCCCCAGGCGTGGCAGTGAGCCCCAGCATCCTACCGCCCCATCCCTGCCCCAGTCAGAGGCCTGCAGGCACCCCCACACCCCTCCGGCAGGTGCAGGGGCAGCTCTATTTTGGGCTCCCTTCCAGACGCCCCAGAGGCACCCACACAGACACCCCAGGCACCGCTGGCTCCCGCGGGCAAGCATGCTCGGCACTCCCTCGGGCTCCCTGGGCCGTGAGAAAGGCGGCCCAGGGCAGGAGGGCTTTCTCCAGGGTCCCCCTGGGAAGCCACTCCTCCCGCCCCCGTCCTCGTGCCACCCCTGGGGTTCCTGCACGCCCCCAGGCTCTGGCTCACTGCCCCAGGACCCCGTGGGTGCTCGTGGGGGGAGCCGAGGCTGACTCCTCCTCCCTGCAAGCAGCGCGCAGCAAGCCAAGCAGCCGCCAGTTCCAGGCTTGGCCCCAGCAAGCGGGTGATTTTCCACTCGAGCCATCTGATTGCCATTAGGGCTGGGAGAAGGGGATTCCTGGTCCTGTGAGCCTGCAGGGGGCCCTAGGCAGTGTCAGGGTGGGCGGGGGCAGCACAGGGCCACCTGGGTGGCCCCACTGCGCCAAGTCTGTCTCCCGGCTGCCTGCACCTCCCCCTCGGAGCAGTCCTCACCTGCTGTCCCCTGGCTTCTCCATACGAGCCCCTCAGTACATGTGAACAACCGAGGGGGACCCACCCCTCCCAGGCTGAAAGGCCCAGTGGGAGCCCTCGGAAGGCACCAGGCAAGGGGACAGCGGATGCTCCCGCTCTCCAGGATGCACAGGAGATGAGCAGCTGGACTCTGTCCACAGTGCTCCGGCCAACTTGACGTCACCAGGCGGAGTGATGAGTTCCCAGTGGGGCTCTGGGGTGGGGGGTGCTCCGGAGCAGGGCATTCCTTCCTGAAGCCTCATCCAGGCTCAGCCCCTCCTGCTCCTCCCCCTCCCCTCCCCCTCCCGCCGGGCCTGGAATTGGGTTTGGGGCGGGTTCTGCTTCCAAAGCCATCTTCCCCAGCAGCAGGGAGGGCTCTCCGCGGTGCTGGGCTCTTGTTTTCCGAGGCTCCGGCGGTGCTCTGCACCGGCCTGCTGCACCGTGGGTTGCAACGGAGGTGGGCGTCACCCAAGGAGCCCTCCACGCAGGGGAGGCCCTGGAGGATCGGGACACCTGCAGGTAGCTCCACGGGCCCGGGGGAGGGAGGTCCAGGAACAGGGCTGCAGGGCAAAGGCCAGGCGGGGTCGGAGGACGAGGTGGCACCTTTGGGGCAGGCAGCCCCCAGAAACCACACAGCCCCAGGCAGGAGCCCCGACACCCCAGAGAGGGCTGTCACCATGCAAGGGCCTCCTGCAGGACTCTCGAGGCTGCAGCGGACCCAGGGACACCCCAGGGACACTGGGGACCTCTGGCAGTCCCCTCCTGTGGCGCAGGCCCTGGGGTTCCCGGAGCCCCAACCCCTAAGCTCTCCTCCCCTTCCAGGTCCTGCTCTGTCTTCCTGTGGGTGGGAGCCCCTCTTCTGTCCCTCCGCCACCCTCACCAGCAGCTGCCCAAGCCTGGGAGGGTGGGGAGGGAACACCCATCAGGCAGCATCCCAAGCTCCTACCGCTCTCACGCACTCTGCTCACGCCCCGCCACGGCGCTCCCTCCTCCCGTGGGTGCTGAGCTGGGGCGGCGTGGGGCCGGCCCTGGGGCGGACACGATGGGTTGGCCTCAGCAGCCACAGGAAGCTGCACAGCCGTGTCCCACCTTCTCCCAGGCCAGGGACCCCTGGTGTGGGGTTGGCATGGGATGGAGGCTGTGCGCAAAATCTTCTGGAAGGTCTCAGTTCCCCCAGAAGAGCCTCTTTAGTCCAAGTCGTGAGCAGAGGAGGGGGTCCTGAGTGAGAAGGCGCAGGCTGTCCGTGTCCGAGGGGAGTGCCAGCCAGGGCTCCCTGGCCCAGCCTGGGGGGCAGCGTGGGGATGAGGCGAGGGCTGGGAAGATGTATGAACGAGGAGCTGGCAGCCGCGCCGGGCCTCCTGGAGGACGGCCTCCCCGGAGGTGGGGCGGCGGGGATGTCGAACACCTTTGGGGCAGGGGCACGGTGGGCTGCAGTGGCAGGGGAAGGGCTCCCGGGGGTCCGGGCAGCCAGGCAGGTGTCGGGGCCCAGCCTTGGCTTGCATTTTGAGGGGAGGGTCAAGAGTGAGCTGAGCTGGCAGCTTTTTTTTTTTTTTGTCCGCTTTAGCGGAAGCTAACTCGGTCACGGGCCAGATCCCAGCTGAAGAGGCGCACGCCCGCACACGCCCTCCCACACGCCCCACGCACATGCCACACACATGTCTTTTTATGGCCCATCTGGGGTCCACTTGGCTCCCGGAGCGCGTGGCGTGAGCGCAGCAGCTTCCCTGTGGGGGCTCAGAGGCACACGGGGGCGTGCACCCACCGAGTCAGCCGCAGAGGTGAGCGCGGGGCGGGGGCCCCAACCACAGGCCCCGTCCAAGCCAGGCATCGGGGCCAGGTCCCAGCCCACTGCCCTTGGGGGCCCCTGAGCGGCTGGGCATCCAGCCGGCCAAGGTGAAGGGCCGGGGCTCTCTGCTGTCAGGACATCCCCAGGGCCAAGCTGGGAGTGCAGACCTCGGGGCCGGAAGGGCACTGGGAAGGGTGGGCACAGAGCAGGGGCTGTGCCTGGGACGGGGTGGGGAGATGGGGGAGGCAGGCGGTGGCCAGCCGGCCTCAGGGAAGTGGGAGGCCTGCTCGTGACCCTGGGGCCCACCATGCTCCCAGCCGAGAGCGGCCCAGCTCGAGCCCAGAGAGCAGAGGGGGCGGAGGTCACGGTGCACTGGCCCTCTCTCTGCAAACCCAGGTTGCACGTGCACCATGAACTCACATGCTCTGGTGCGCAGGGCTCGCACCCGGCTCCGAGAGAAACCTCCCGGGGGCACCCGAGCAGCCCCACTGTGTGCCGGGTCCGAGCGTGCGTGTTCTTAGGGCTGCACTGGTGCCAGCACCCCTCGGGCACCAAGGGTTAAGCAGAGGCAGGCCGCCCGCGCCGACCACCACCCTTTCCAGCCAACCATGGGTGTGCCTGTGGCGGCCCAGCCCCCGCTGGCGGCCGGTGAGGGGAAAGGAATTCCGGGGGAGTCCAGTGCTGCCCAGCTCTCCCTCCTACGGAGGAGGCGCCTAGCGGTCTTCACTGGGCTGTGTCCCTGCAAGATGTCTTCCCTGCACACGGCCTCAGTTTCCCCACCTGCACAGCGGGAGGCAGAGGCACTTACCTGTGGAGGCAGAGCTCCCAGGTTTAGGGGCCGGCGTGGGCGGGTACACGGGCTCTGCCCTGCCAGCGTGGGCCAGTCTCTGGCAGGGAAGCTCCCTCCCTGGACTACAGCCCCCCCCTAGGCCTCCCGGACCTGCCTGCCATCTTAGCCAAGAGTCCTGCTGTCCCTCCACCAGCCTGGAGCCTGGGCCACTGCAGAGGCCCCCCTGGCTTGCTCCCTCCAACAGCTCGCTCCTGCCTCCCCAGCCGCCGGCGTCCTGGCCACACGCAGACCTGCACAGCTGCAGCCTTTGTGGGGCTGCGGCTGTGCTCCTGGGCAGGCGGCCTTACCTCCCACCCAAGGAGCACGACAGCACCTGCCTTGTGGCTGCCAACGAGGACCCAATGGGGTGATGGGTGTGGGCAGGCTGGCACGGCGCCCCACTCCCAGCTGGCATTCACGACAAAAGGACTGATGGGGTGACAGAGACACGGATGACGACCCAGCCGTCTTGCCTTTAAGGCACCTGTAGGGGAAAGACCAGACACACCTTCATGTGTTACAAACACAAGACCCAGCCAAAGGTCTCCTCCTCCAGGAAGCCTCCCTGCCTGCTAGGGCTGACTGCTGGGGAACTCCTGTCCCATTGTGGGCTGATCACAGAGTGGGGGACCCAGAAAATCTCTCGTGTCAGTGTGGGGTGAACGCAGGTGGTGACCCGCGCCGGCCTCAGCAGAACCATCCCTGTGCCTCCCACACAGCCCTGCCCCTCAGGGTGTGGGGGGACAAGGGCCTGGGCAGGGGGAAAGCACTGCTGCCCTGACGTGGTCCCTCCTGCCTCGGCCAGGTGGGCTGTGCCGGCCGGTGAGCTGTGAGCAGGGCCGCCAGGACCCCGGACTCCACTGGCCTGGAGATGGCTGGAAACTGCTCCTGGGAGGACCACCCTGGCGACCGGAACAAGGCAAGTGTGCTCAGCAGGGGGGTAGGTGTGGTGGGAGGGGCGGGCCCAGTCCAGCTTTCCCCGCCCCCAAACTCATTGCTCCACAGGCCCCCTCCTCTCGCCCAGGACGGACCATTGGGCAGCGGTGTGTCTCTCAGGGCCCCGCTGTCCTCACCATTGAGGCAAGCATAGGGGACCCCATACCCTTGAGTCCCTTGGGGGCATCAGTTACTGGCCCAGAGACCTCCCTCTGCCTTTGTCCTGTAGAAATGGGGTGATGGGCTATTTCCCCCAGCCACCCCAAGACGCTGGCCCTGAGGGGGCCCCACTGTCACATTCTCTGTGGGGTGTGGCCTGCTCCGAGCCAGCCTGCCAGGGTTGCCCAAGGCCAGGGTCTTAGTCACATTTCCCTCCCGGAGACTCTAACAGCCCCCACCCACCCCAGGAACCCTCGAACACTGAGGTTCCTTTCCATATGCAGGGAAAACACCTTCAAGGCGGAAAGAACTTCGAGCTCACCTAGCCCCTTTTCCACACTTGAGGACACTGAGGCTGCCACTGGCATAGTGACTTGGCCAGGGGTGGCCCAGAGGTCGGGACACAGCCAGGACTCCTGGCCCAGGGCCTGACCTCAGCCCCTGGCATTGCCCTCCTCTGAGAGTGACCACCGTGGGGTGGTAGCCTCGAGGGGCAGCGGTGGACAGCCTGGGGGGAGGCCCCAGAAGTCCCTGGCAGAAAGCAGGGCCGGAGCGGCCGGGCTCCAGAGCAGGCATTTCACAAGGCAGTACGTGTCTAGCGGTGGCAGCCCCACGCCCCATGACTCACCGCCGGCCCTCCCGGCCCAACTCGGAGCTGGGACTGCAGGCTCTTTCCAGCCTGGAGAGGCAGGGAGAGACCTGGCCTGTCTGACCCAGGACTGCGGCCCAGTCCCCTCCTGGCATTGGGGCTGATCCTCCAGGGGCGTGTTCAGGCCTCGGGCCTCATGGGTGGTTAGGTCTGGGTCCCTGGCTGAGGGGAGGCTGGGAAGAGGCTGCCCTGTGGCCTGGAGTGGTCCAACCACCCACAGGAAATGCTGAATAAAGGGCCAATTAAGGGGCTTGGGGGTTGACGGACAGACAGACAGACCAAGGCATGGAGCCAATAAATGTTCTCAGTGGATGATGGGTGGTGGATAGGACCCCTTAAAGTGCTTGCCCAAAGTTTGGCCCACACCCTCCTGGCCCTGTTTGTAGATCCCCCTTGACCCAGCTCAGAAGGACCCTCGCTATTTCTCAGGGTGTCGGTCCCAGACAGCAGCCCCTCGGGAGTCAGCTTCCTGCCTGGGCTGGTGGCCATCTGGAACGTGGCACCGCGGTCTTGCTTTAAGAACCTTCTCGTTTGTTTTGTTTTGTTTTGGAGAGCCATGAGCCATGGGAACTGGTACCCAGGCTTGGATTGGGGGAGGAGGGTGGGGAGGTGGGGAGGGCTGCATGGTAAAGAGTGCTGAGATGGATGTGTGCTGAGATGGATTAGTGATGTCTGCCCGGGTGTGGGCTGCGCAGCTACCAGCTCTGGGGATCCTTGGAGTGAAAGGTGAAAACCAACATCAACAGGAGGGCCGAACCCAGCACGGAGGTGTGATGTGTTTGGCCCACATGGTGGCTTTTAAATGTGAACCTTTAACGATCAGGGAAGTCCCGTTGCAATCTGGAGTCCTGACGTCTCTGGGGACAGGGAAGGACGGTCAGGGCTGGAGCAGAGTGGACACCCAAATCTTTGGGTGGGGGTTGGTGCTCTCCATTTTCCCGCCCCCCCATCCGCTTCCTGCACCTGGCCCACCTTCACCGGATCCGACGCTGGCCCAGACCCTGCATGCAGGACTGAGAACCAGCTGCACGCACTCGAGCAGTCAGACTGGGTGTTAAAACACCGAAGTGCTTCCCCGCACCCCCTCCCCAGGGACCCCAACCAGGTCCAGATCCCCCACCACCCAAGTCCCAGAGGGGCCCCTGGCCCAGCAGCAGGCCTCCTCCGACACCCCAGGTCTCTCTGATCCCCGTAGGAGCCAGGCCCACTGTCTGGTTTTTGTAACTTAGGGTTTTATTTTTTAATTTATATGTGTGTATATATATATATATATATATATATATATTTTAATTTTAGAGAGGAGGGAGGGGAGAGAGAGAAACATCAATGTTGATTGGCTGTCTTCTTTTTTTTTTTAATTGGAGTACCCTTTACCAACTCTATGGCATTGTTTGTAGCACTGCATATAACATTCAAATTCTTTTTTTTAATTTTATTTATTTATTTTTAGAGAGGGGAGGGAGGGAGAAAGACAAAGTGAGAAACATCAATGTGCAGTGGCTGGGGGCCGTGGCCTGCAACCCAGGCACGTGCCCTGACTGGGAATCGAACCTGCGATGCTTTGGTTCACAGCCCTCGCTCAATCCACTGAGCTATGCCAGCCAGGGCGATTGGCTGTCTTCTGTATGAACTGTGGCTGGGGACCAAACCTGCAACCCAGGCTGTGCCCTGGCCGGGAATCGGACCAGAGATCTTCGAGTTTGCTGGGCGACACCCAAGCCACTGAGCCACACCTGCTGGGGCAGAGAAGATTTTATTTTTTAATAAATATTTTCACATTTTAGTGTGAAATACTACAAGCAAACAGAAAAGCTGAGACAATAGTACAATGAACACCACACGCCCTCTGGCAGCTGTCACCCTCTCTCCATTCTCTCTCTCACCAGCCCTACACCTTTCCCCACAACTGCATGAAAGCAAATGGCAGACACCAAGCCACTTTGCCCCCAATGCCTGTCTCCCCAAAGAACATGGACACTCCCACACGTAGTGAGTCCATTCTCCCAGCGAGGCAGCCTGGCGGTGGTCCCAGCAACACCCCTGCAGGGCCCTTGGAGCGGCGGAGGGCCCTAGGATACAGAGCATGCTCACTGCTCACACCTCTCGTCCTTCCTTTTGGAGAGGCCCCTTGGCTTTTCCCTGCTTGGCATGGCGGACGTTTTCTGAGTGTGTGTTGGGACAGGTGGGAGGCCCGGTGCCCTTCTTCGTGAGGGGCTATTTTTCACGGTCACTCCTGTAGGCTGCTAGCGCCAGAGTCTGGGTCACAGGGTGGAGTCAGAAGTGTCATCTGCTCCAGTTGGAGCCAGTAGTTGGCTCCAGAGCCGGTGGCACTGCGTGTCTGTCGCGAGGGCCAGCACACCTGGACGTAGGCGCGGGGGCGGGGGCGGACCCACGCCCACCCGGCCTCACCGGGTGTCACCCCTCCCGTGCCCACGCAGATGTGTCCCGGCGCGAGCGAGGCCCCGGAAATGTACAGCCGTGGCTTCCTGACCATGGAGCAGATCGCCGCGCCGCCGCCGCCGGCCGTCGTGAACTACGTCTTCCTGCTCCTCTGCCTGTGCGGGCTCGTGGGCAACGGGCTGGTGCTCTGGTTCTTCGGTTTCTCCATCAAGCGGAGCCCCTTCTCCATCTACTTCCTGCACCTGGCCGGCGCCGACGCGGGCTACCTCTTTAGCAAGGCCGTGCTCTCCATCCTCAACACGGGGGGCTTCCTGGGCACCTTTGCCGAATACGTCCGCGCCGTGTCCAGGCTCCTGGGGCTCTGCACGTTTGTCGCCGGCGTGAGCCTCCTGCCGGCCATCAGCGCGGAGCGCTGCCTGTCCGTCATCTTTCCCGCCTGGTACTGGCGCCAGCGGCCCAAGCGCCTGTCGGCCGTGGTGTGCGCCCTGCTCTGGACCCTGTCGCTCCTGGTCACCAGCATCCACAACTACTTCTGCGTGTTCCTGAGCCGCCGGGCCTCGGGGGGCGCCTGCAGGCACATGGACGTCTTCCTGGGCGTGCTGCTCTTCCTGGTCTTCTGCCCGCTCATGGTGCTGCCCTGCCTGGCGCTCATCCTGCATGTGGAGTGCCGCGCGCGGCGGCGCCAGCGCTCCGCCAAGCTCAACCACGTCATCCTCGCTGTGGTCTCGGTTTTCCTCGTGTCCTCCATCTACCTAGGGATCGACTGGTTCCTCTTCTGGGTCTTCCAGATCCCCGCCCCCTTCCCCGAGTACGTCACCGACCTGTGCATCTGCATCCACAGCAGCGCCAAGCCCGTGGTCTACTTCCTGGCAGGGAGGGACAAGTCACAGCGGCTCTGGGAGCCCCTCAGGGTGGTCTTCCAGCGGGCCCTGCGGGACGGCGCCGAGCTGGGGGAGGTCGGGGGCAGCACGCCCAACACGGTCACCATGGAGATGCAGGCCCCTGGGAACGCCTCCTGAGGGGCGGACCCCTGGAGGGGAGGCAGGGACCTGAGCATCTGGGACCTCCAGAGACCCTTCACCCGGGACAGGAACTGGGCAGCGGCCCCGGTGCAGAATACAAGGAGAAAAGTCTGCTTCCTGCCCCTCCGGCCTCCCTCTCCCTGGGTGGGAGGCTCCGTGAGTGAGCCAGAGACCCAGCAGCCACCGGCCAACAGACCCTGTGGCCTCACCAGGCCCCGCCCCCAGCCAGCCTCCTGCATCAGCGACCCCAGAAGGCGTCCTCCTCAGGTGGCGGGCCTCCTTACCGCAGGCTGGTCCGGAAAGGAGATGGGGGGAACCACCAAGCCCTGTCCACGTCCTGCCCCTTTACAGGAGCCCACCTTGGAAAGGACGCAGCCCACCATCACCATCATTGGGCCACCAGTCCCCTCCCGCCATCAGGCACCTGTTTTGGCCTCAGCATCCTCTCTAGGCAACACTGGCGCTGGCGGCAGACCCCAACAGGAAGGGGCTGTCTGGGAGAGCACATTGGGTCCCCTGCCCCCACCCCCTTGGTGCATCCTGTGGTGACAGCGAGCAGTAGAGGCAGGAAGGACCTTCAGCCAGCTTGGGCAGGTCACTTTCCTTTCTGGCTCCGTGCTGGCCAGCCCGGCAGCCTTCCGGAGCAGGCCGCGTGTGCCGGCTGCTATCCGCCTGGTCCTCGGGCTCCTGCAGACCGTCTGGGCCATCTCTGGGCCCCAGGCCCTCCCCAAAGTGGGCGCTGGCCCTACCCGGCCACCCCAGCCCACCTTCAAGCACAGTGGCCCAGCGTAGCCAAAGGAAGTTTTACAAAAGACGATAAATGTACATCAATAAATTTTGTATCTTACTGCCTCCGTCCTCCACCGTCCAGTTCCTGACCACGATGCCCTCAGGCAACTGCAGCCCTGTGGCGGCCTTTCCGAGCACAGGAAACCTCCCCATGGCCTACTTTGCCCCAGCTCTCGCGTTGCCCCCTGGCCCGGCTGCTCTGTCCTCTGTGCCCCACCCCACCCCCACTTGCTGCCTCCCCTGGCAGGGAGTCTGCTCCGCCACCGAATGAGCTGCAGTCGGCCAGCCACGCCCCCGATGGGTGCCCTCCAGGGCCCTCTCTCACCCAGCTACCTGGCCCCTGCTGTCCCTGGGAACCTCAGCCTTCATCACACCTACTGGGTGCCAGGCCCTGTGCTACTACGTCCCCTGCCTGTGAGGAGCACAGTGTGTCCATACAGAGCTTCCCGGGGTGGGGGGCTGCATCTTCTCCTCTTGCGCCCTGTTCAGACTCCCTGAGGCAAGGCAGCCCCCTGTGCCAGCACCCCCCTACTTCAGGCAGGGGCCAGGGCCCCTTCATGAGGGTGGCTGAGGGGACGTATGGGGGCCTGGGTCCTCAGTGCCTGGAGTCCACCCCTTCCCCCAGGAGCCCCGTCTGAGGCCTCCAACCCTGAGCCCTTGCCAGGAGCGTCCCCCCATCCACGCCAGGAGACAGGAGGGGCCTCCCCACCGAGGCTCAGAGCCCAGGCCCCGTGGGCAAGGGCTGCCTGCCCGCCCACTCTGCTGGCCCAGAGGCAAGCAGAGGCCTGGGCCCTGTGTGAACACGAATCTGCCCTCAGTGGCACCAGGCCTGGGAGGCGGGGGGTCAGCTCCTGGAATCGGGCCTCTCCCAGCCTGTGGACCTCCTCAGGTGCCCAGCACTAGTCTGGCTGGGGAGCAGCCTTGCTCTCCCCGCACGGTCCACAGGCCCGGGGGGGTCGGGGCACCTCCTGCCCGCCCCCGGGGACTGATGGAGGGGAGGCTGCCGGAGCAGCAGCAGCCACAGGCCTCCACCACTCCCCTCCCCCACCTCTGGGATTTAATTATCAAAGCAGGCCAGGGAGCCACGCAGGAGTGGGGCGGTGGGCCTTCCTCCACCCGCCCCCCCCACACTGAAGGCAACACAGCTGGGCCCCAGCACCACCCCCCTCCAAGCCGCCTTTTTTCTGGGTGTCTGATAAAAGTTTCTGCCCCACACTGCAGCCAGGGACCCAGCCATTCCCCACTGAGAACCACGCCTCGGGCCACCGGACCACAGGACTGCGTTTGGGGCAGGGGCACTGCCGTGCGGACTGCAGAGGTGCTGGGGGGCTGGGCCAAGGGGCACGCCGCCCAGCCGCTCTGGTGCTCATGAAGCCGGACTTCTTCCCCAACAGGACCTGGAGGGCGGGGGTGGGCCTGGGCGGGGCAGAGCTTGGCGCTCTCACACTTCTTACCACCTCTCTACAAACACGGACAAAAGGAGAAGCCCCCTCTTTTAGTCGATGAAAGGGATGAACAGCAAAAGTCAAGAACAAGACTCCAGGAGCCAGGGCCATCACCCACCGGTGGTGGGACCTCGGGTTTGCTGTGTTTCAGTTTCCTTGAATGCCGCAGTCAGGCCTCGGGCCCGAGGTGGAGGGAAGGGAGGAGGTGGGGCCATGGAAGGAGAGACATTCACGGCAACAGCCCATCCCGGGCACAGGTGATTAAGGCACAGACCGCCATTTATTGAGGACCTACTATGTGCCGTGGGTCTGTGCTAAGAGCTCCACCTACAAATTTCATTTGATCTTCACAACAGGCTCCCTGGTGGCAGTGGCTAGTGCCTGCTGTGGGAGCCGGACTTGTGGGTGGGTGGAGCCGCTCCTCCAAGGTCAGCCCCCGCAGGTGGACAGCCCTGGCTGCAGCCCCATCGCCATCCACAGGCTCGGTGACCACCTCGCTTCCTGGAAGCACAGGCCTCCGACCTCTGCACCGGCCGTCAGCAGAGCACTGGGAGTCGGGGTTTCCAGTGGCACCTGCCACCACCCGAGGACACCCCAGACCCCCCTGTCGGCTCCATGCAAGACTGAGATCAGAGGGACAGCTCTGTTTCGGGCCGTTGGCCTCAGAAACGCAGTGGGGGCAGGAGGTGGACGGCACAGCAGAGTCCTGTGCATCTGGGCCTCTTGCTGTCTTCATCTGCCCCCAGTGAGCAGGCAGCTGCCCGCCCAGCACCCGCCCGGCTTCCCTGAGCCCCCTGCCCACTGCGGGTTTGTGACAACTTGGGTTTTCTATTGCATGCCAGAATTTCAAAGCCAAGGTCTTGTGGCACAAACTCAGTTTGGTTCACAGCCCTCGGCCAGGCGGATTCCTCCTTCCCAGAAACCAAGGGCTGCTTCTAGAAGGTGGGACGGAGAAACGGTGCACTTTCATGGCCCAGCCTCTCTGGGAGAGGGGAGAAGCCAGGACCAACCAGCCCTTCACACACACCAATGAGGCCAAACTGTGCAAACACACCGCAGAGACCTTCCCGAACCAGGGCACCCGAGTGCAAGCACAAAATACTGTATTTTAAGCCGGTGGAGGGAGGGGGGCTGGAAAGCAGCCAGCAGGGGCTTAGAGACGACAACAGGGCACAGTTCACAGAGTTGAGACTCATGGAAAACTCTGCTCAGTGGGTCCAAATGCCAGCATGAAGTTTCCTGGCAAAGCTGAAGGCTTACCCACCCGAACAGATGGTTCTTAAAAGTCGTTCCAGTTGGTTTCACTGCAGTCTGATTTACATCCAGTGAAACGCACTCGGTTAATGTGAAGCCCAGCAGACTCCGGCCCGTGTGTGCCGCGTCTTCACCAAGGCGGCGCACGGATGTCTCCCTCCACCGGAACTTCCCAGGGAGCCCCGCACACCCAGCCGGCCCCAGCCACCTGAAGCCTGAGCCGCCACTCCCCTCAGCTTCAGGCAATAGAGAGTGCTGATTGTAGATTACAGGTCAGCTTCATCAGCAGACATCTACGCCACGACGATCAGAAGTTTGGTGATGAGTGCAGGAACCCACATTTCAGCTATCCTGGGGGCGGAGTGCATGGTGGGGGGTGCTTCCAGCAGGGATCTTCTCCTTAAACACGCCGGAGCCAGGGCCTCCGACGATGTGCCAGCGGTCGCCCCTGTTTCCTGGTTCTCGGCTGGGTTGCACTCATTCTCAGGGAACACACGAATCGGCAGGTTCCCGTTTACATTTGACAAGTTCATCAATGCCAGCAGAGAGTGTCACTCCCCGGTGATTCTAATGCCCCAGAGACTATGCCCCCTGGCCAGGCCCTGGAGCAGGAGGCGGGGCCAGTGCAGTGAAGAGGGGGCCCGTCTTACCCAAACCCACCAGGCTGCGAGCTGCGGGCAGCTTCTGGCTGACAGCCAACAAGGGACTGAAGAGCATTCGGCTTCCTTGCTCCCATCAGCTGCGAGAACTAGTAACCAAACCAGGCCCCCTGCTGAGGCACAGGCCTGGACCCTGCACCTGGCCTCGGGCACTCAGTCCCCCCACCCAGCCTCCGCTGAACTGTCTCCAGGAGACCTTGGGCGTCGGGGGTAGAGCTGACCTGCTTCCCGGTGCAGCGAGGGTGTCACTGTGCCGTCCCCCCAGGGTCCAGCCAAGTGCGCATCGGAGGGCGGGGATCTGTGACGTGACTTTGCTTCTCCCAGGTCTGAGCCCCCCCCACTGGTCAGGACTCTTGGTTGCAAGTGACAGACACACATGTACTGAAATACACGCACATGCGTGTGGCACACACACACACACACAGAAGGGACTGGCCCCCGTTACTGAGAAGTCCAGGGTGGATGGGCTCCAGCTGGAGCTGGATCCAGCCGGGTACCTGGACCCAGGGATCCTGTCCAGCAATTCATCAGGAAATGTGAGCACGGGGACACGCCAGGCACGGCGGCTGCCAGACCCCGCGCACCCTGCCTGTCGGCAGCTCACATCCTCTCGGGCAGTTTGTCTGTGTCCCTCAGTCTGAGGGCCTGTGTCCCTGTCCCTGCTCCTTCTATGCAAGCCCAGAACCAGAGCCTCTGACAGTCGGAGCCACGTCCCCGGGGATGGCTTGTGAGCGCAGCAGAGCCTCCCTGACCTAAGTCACCTCTCTCACCAACGCTGACCTGGGGACGGCCCCAGTTTCAGTGTCTCCTCACTCACACTGATGCCCAGCGTGTGCCCCACTACCCAGCCCCCACAGAGCAGGGCAGGGACGGTGAACACACGGTTCCAGGAGCCTCAGACATCTGTGGCCGAACACCCAGCAGCCCCTGCTCGGGTCCTGCAGGTGCCCTGGCATGCTGGGTGACACCGGTGAGGTGTCCGCCTCCATCCTGCCCTGGAGGGATCCCGTTTCCCCCATAGTTGGTCCCCAACTAGCAAGTAGCCAAACTCAGACGTGAAAGAAGGCCCTGGACTCGGGGCCCAGGATGCCTTCCTCCCCCCACTTCAGCAGGCAGAGCCCACTCGCCAGACCCTCACTGGGCAGGCAGTGGGGGCAGACGTGTAAGGGCCTCTCCTCACCCACAAGAGCCCAGCTCCCTCTGGTGCCGGCCCGACTCCCGCTGACGGAGCCTGCTCATTCTCAGAGGTCTCCGAGGTCATCCCACATGACCCCGTAGGGCCAGGGTCGGCCTCCACCACTGCCTGCAGGCCCAGGCCCCATCTGTCTCCCTGCAACCCGGCCCTGCCCTGGGCAGCAGCGAGGGCACCTCCCAGTGGGTGGGGCTGGCCTGCCTCCATGCCTCAGCCCCTGCCAGCTTCTCAGCGGGAGCCTGGAGACGGCTCTGAAGGGTCCCGGCACAGGCCGGACAAGAGTCCCAGGGCCGTCGTCACGCAGCATGTGTCGTCTGCTCATATTAGGAAACGTGCACAGGTCTCGAGTCCCGTTTAGTCGGCGTGTCATCGCTCAGGCGGCTGGGACCACACACGCCGAAGGGGTGGCGCCCACAGCAGACCCAGAGGCTGGGAGTTGGAGCCCCAGGTGCTGGCCATTCGGTCCAGCGAGAGGGCTGTCTTCTGGGCTTCAGATGGCCACCTTCTCACCACGCTCACACGTTGGGGGACCAGAGTGGGAGGGAGGGAGGGCCCCCAGTGTCTCTTCACAGGAGGGCGCTGATCGTACTAGACCAGGGCCCCACCTGTGTCACCTCACTGAAACTTACTCCTCTCCTCACAGGCCCACCTCCAAACACAGTGGCCCTGGGGGTCAGTGCTTCCACAGGGGGGTGTGAGGGGACACTAGTCTGCCCCCAGCAGTTGGGACGAGGACTCTCCTCTCTTCGAAACTCCCAAATCCCTCCCCTCTTCCCTCAGTCCCAATATGTGACCCTCTACTTTTGCTGAAAACCAGGATGCCTGAGAAGGGGCAGCGTCACCTGCCCACCTCCTGTCCCACAGCCATGAACTGTGGTCGGACCCTCCACCTCTCCCAGTGATGCCCATCCCCCAGCTGGGCCCGCCCCCTGCCACGTGGGGCCCCCTCACCTCTCAGCGCCCCCCTGCCCGGGGTGTCCCCTGCAGCCCCGGCCCCTTCCTGCATCGTCAGCCCCTCCTGCCCTGCTGAGTCATTCCCATCCGCACACAATTGTGCCGCACTGCCCATGTCCTTCCAGAAAATACATAAAATAAAACCTCTGCCCCCATACCTCACTTCCCTGCCCCTGTTACAACAAACACCTTCAGGAGGTCACTGTGCCCCCCGACTCCACAGCTGGCTCCTCCATGCATCTGGGGGTCTCTACTGTGGAGCGTCACCCCCTGGGGGATTCTTCTGGAGCCACCCCTGGTGCGCTAACCCTTCATCAGCTGGGGTCTGTTTGAGTCTCGTGAACAGCTCCTCTGTGACAACCGCGCTGCTCAGGGACGCCATCACGTCGAAAGGTGTGTTCTTCCTGCCCACCAACCACGTCCCTGCGGGACGTCACCTCTAGAGAGGCAGCAGTGCCCCTCTGCTCGTCCTTCTGCCCCAGGACCTGGGATGGTGCGGCCCAGTCTGCCCACAGTCAGACACCTAGTGGCAGCTAGGAAGGGGCCCGTGGGCTCAGGGCCCCTGGCCAGGCCCCGGGACCCCTGACCCAGAGCAGGCAGGGGCCCGCTGTGTGTGGGAGGTGGGGGTGGGGGCCCAGTGTCGCAAGAACTGCGGGTGCCAGTGGGCACCCCACCCTGCCCACTCCGCCTGTGCCCTCCCGTCCTGGGACAGCTGCCCAGACACTCCTCCACGTGGCCTTCGAGTATGCCATGTTCACCGAGCCCTGCGGCTAGGGTACCGTTAGCCAGGGAGGGGCTGGGGAGCAGGGTCCCCAGCCATGAGGGGCCTGGCTCTGTCCTCCATGCTCACCTGCCCCTGGCCCCTGGCGTCTCCCAGCAGCCCTCCCTCCTCAGGACTGCCTGGCCCCACCCACTCTGAGGCCCCACCTGTGCGTTTCCTGACTGGTGGCTGCAGGTAATTGTGTCTAGTCATGAGTTTCCTCCTCTGGACTGGGGGTCCTCCGGGGTGGGCTTATCCATCACGGTCATTGCTGTGTGTGCACATGTACAGGCATGTACTGTGTGGGGTGTGTACATGTGTGTGCACGTATATATGTGCATGTGTCCTGTATAGCCCTGTGTGTCTGGCACATACTAGAGACTGATAAACATTATTTAACTGTGTGTCAAACCTAAGAGACAGCTGGCTGTCGCAGGCTGGAAACAAGGAAACAGTAGAGATGATCAGTAGAGATGATTTGGGTTTTTTTGGTTTTTGTTTAAAGATTTTATTTTTAGAGAGGGAAGGGAGGGAGAAAGAGAGAGAGAGAGAGAGAAACATCAATGTGTGGTTGCTGGGGGCTGTGGCCTGCAACCCAGGCATGTGCCCTGACTGGGAATTGAACCTTCGATGCTTTGGTTTGCAGCCCGAGCTCAATCCACTGAGCTACGCCAACCAGGGCCAGAGATGATTTGTTTTTAAAGTTCCTGAAATACAAACCTCTAGCAAACTGATAAAAGAAAAAAAAGGAAGAAGTGAAGGCCCAAATAAAAAACAGCAGGTGGGATCAAGCTTTTAAAAACTGTAACAGTATCACAACGACACAGGACACCACAAAACAGCTCAGAAAGACCTAGGCGGCCCTCACGCGAGGAGACTGCAGACCTGAGCAGATCGACGTACTGGAGAAGCTGGTGGTCCGTACAGGCCACACGCCTGCGTGCCCGCATGGACCACCGGGCCAGATGGTCCCTGCGCCTGCCAACCTTCGCGGAAAGATAATCCTCCATGACACACACTGGCCCGGGCGCAGAGGAAAAGGGCACGCTCTCCAGGGAGGCCTTGTGGCTCTGACACAAAAGGACAAAGATAGCCCCGGAAGGCCGAGTGATGGGCCAGTTCTCCGACGCACACGGATGAAAATCTGCTAAAAAAATCAGAACCGCCGGGCAGGGGAAAAAAACAGAGCAAACTAGGAAGGATTCATCCTAGAAACACAAGGATAAGTAATGGCCAGGAGACCTAACACCACATGTTCACCCCAAACACAGACTACGGGAGGAAGAGAAAGAAGATGATTAAGTAGGTGCAGACGGAAAACTGTGATAAACGTTATTCATTTCTGACAAAACTGTCAGAAAACCAGGAAGGGGACTTTCTCACCCCGGCAGGGCCTCAGGTGCGCGAGGTTCACAGGGACAGGCCGCTCCAGGGGCCGTGGGGGAAGTAGGGTGAGCCCGAGAGCCACCTGTCTCCAGGCAAGGGGCCCCAGCCCTTGAACTTCTGCCCCTCACTGTGCTCTGTCCTGGTCCCTGAGCCCAGATCCCAGGAGCAAACCACCGAGTTCTCAGCGAGTTGTTACTTAGCCGTGGAAACGGCCATTTCTCCCTTGGCTGAGTTAGGAAGCCCTGCCCCCCACCCCCGTGACCCTGGCTCCGATCCCACCACACCCCGCACCGCCCTGCCCACCCCAGCCCCCACAGAGAAGACACCCGGCGTCCTGCCCCAGCCACAGCCACACGGCCAGCGCAGCCCCCACGCCTCAGACTAACTGTGGAGAGATCCCTGTGCCCCATCTCGCACGGCGATCTTTGTCGTTTTAAGGAGGGCCCCACGCTTTGGAAACGGTTTCCATTTTTCGTCTCACTGCTGGGGGTCACAGATGTGGGGGGCTGTGTCCCTACTTGAGAGTTGCAGTGACATTCTAACCAGAAGTCTCAGTCCTTGCCTCCTGCAACCAGGCTGCCCCTCCCTGAGGGGGCGGGACCCCGGGGGCCGGCACCTCCCACGACCCGGAGCGTGCTGTGCAGCGGGGCCCTGCCTGGGCCTCTCTGTGCTGCGGGGGCCAGGCCTCAGTGTCACCGCCAGCCCGGGCCCTGCTGGCTCCTGCACGGAGGCAGCGTCTTGGCGGTCACTCTGAAAGAGAGCCGACGCCCTGCACGGGGTGGGCACGGCCGTGGTGCTCAGACCTCTAGTGCTGGAGGACAGGAGGACACGTCGCTGGCCAGCTGTGTCCTCTCGAGGGGAGGGCAGGGTGTAAACGGGACCAGGACACCAAGTCACTCCATTTGCCGGAGATGACAGAAATTTCCAGCACCCGCACCACCGGGGCTGTGATCTCCCCCGAGCGCTCCCCGCCCCCACCCCCCCTCACAACTTCCTTCCCTCCACCCACGACCACTGCAGTCTCCACGGCGTCCCCGTGCAAATCTGAAGCTGGAAGCATGTCCCCTCTGCATGGCCACAGCCCGTGTGTGTGACCCCATGGGCAGGGCGCAGGGGTGACCGCAGGCCAACTGCACAGCCTCACACAGGGCCTGCTTTGTCTACCCCGGGGGCGGGGCTGGGATGGGGCGGGGTGGGGGTGGGCAGAGCCAGCTGGGGTCAGGACCACCAGCTGCGGACACCGCTGCCCGCCTGAGCCTGAGGAATAAGAAGGGTGTGGCATCTCACAGGAAGTCCAGGGGCTTGAGAGACCCCTGGATGGGTCTCTTTCTCGGCGTCCCACCACCACCACCTCACGCCATGGACAGAACCTAAGTGTGGCCACCCGTGAAGTTCACCTCAGAGTTGGAGCACATCCCAAAACTGTGGTCCCCAAACATCTCTGCACACCCCCATCAGCAACATAGGTAAACATGAAACCCCGCACCCCAGTGGGATTCACCCCAGGAATTCAAGGCTGGTGTAACGCTCAGTAACCAGTCCATGTGCTGTGCCACTCAACAGAGTAGGGGACAAACCCCCTCAGTTGCCCCGGCAGCCACAGAAAAAGTGGACATCGGAGGCCGACCTATTCACGGTTTGGAAATCAGGTAAGAAATGTGCAGACAGCAACTCTCGACAGACGGAAGAGGGGAAGAAGCACAGGCTGCCAGGCAATCGGCACCCGGGACCTGGCCGGGTGGAGGCTGCGCGGTCCTGCCCACCTGCTGACTCGCCCAGGCCGAGGGCACGACGCCCCCCCCCCGGGAAAGCCGCATGAGGCAGCTCCATGGCGGAGAGGGCAGAGGAGGGAGCTGGGCGGCAGCCTCGGAGGAAAAGGGGAAAATCGCCGCTGGAGGAGGCAGCCAGCCAAACACGGGAGAGAAGTAACAAAATAACCCACGGACGATGACCCTCCCTGGCAGGCCTGAGCGTCTGCCCACCCAGAGCAGAAGCCCGCTTCCTCCCTCCACTTTTTCTCCAGGCAGAGAAGTTTCCAGACCAAATAAGGCTGCAGCTCTTGCAATGCTCCTGGCACAGCACGCAACTCCTTGGAAGTGCCAGGTCACAGCCGGGGCCCAGGCCGTCCGGAGCAGCGTGGTGCCCATCGGCCCACCCGCCCCCTCCCCCGGGGCACGCCCCAAACACACCGGAGAAACACAAGCAGCCAGCCCGAGGTGACGGCGGGCCTGCTGGCTCAGAAGGAGCCCGGAACCCACATGAGGGGCCCCTGCAAGCAGCCGACCGGCTCCTGGGGCCCGAGCACCCCGGCCTGGGCTCGAACAGCACCCGTGGGGGAGCCTGCACGTGACTCCAGAGGGAGGTGGTTTTGAGCACGGAGGTGCCCGGCGCGGTTTCAGGCGCCTTGTGCTGTTTTGGGCATTTTGCGCCCCCCCGCAGCAGCCCTGTGACATAGGTCCTGCCATTCCCTGTTCTCCGGGTGGGGCGACACGGTGCGGGGCCACGCGGCCTGGCCTAGACAAGGTGGGTTCCGAGTGGACCCGGGGCCGACAGGCCACCAAGCCAGGGCTCTCCTGTGCTGTCCGCCCGGACCGCAGAGGGAGGGAGGCACGCCCCCGGGGGAGTCCTTGGCCCCGCCCCACAGGTCGCCATGGTCACGCCTGCTGGCTGGGAAGACTTCTGGCTCGGGACATTTTTTCCTTTTTTTGGGCTCCCTGGTCTGACCCGAGCGCAGGGCATTTTTCAAGCAGCAGCGACAAGCAACACCTTCCTAACAAGGTGTTTCTGGATGAGATGGAAACTTCCTGCACTGAAACCGTCAACCCCAGTCCACGAGGGAGGGGCACACCGCTCAGGGGCAGGCCCCGCACCATGTCCCAGCGGGCACCACTCACCCGCACCCAAGGCCAGCATGCACCTGCCGCCCACTGCTCTGCCCAGGGGCCGCTAAGCATGGCCAGCAGGACAGGGTGCCCATCCCATTACAGAGGGGCAGACCGGTTCCAGGAGGAGAAGGGACTTGCCGAAGCCACGATCGGCAGAGGCAGCGTTCAGACCCGGGGTCTCCCAGTTCCAGACCCTTCTGGCAGCCGTGCCCCCCCCACCCCGCTGCAAGCTCCTCCTGTCAGAATGGCTGTGGGAAGGGCACGGGGAGGAGCAGGGCCTGCACACTCTCTCTCAAGGACAGTGCCCCAGCCCGCCCTGTCCCCGTGCTGAGACGGGGTGCGTGTACCCAGTGGGATAGATGTGGGTGCCACTGAGCTGGCAAAGGCCCTGTGGCTGCCAAGACAGAAACACAAGGCGGGCTCTCTTCGGCTAAAAAGGGGGATTTAGTACTTCAGGACACTGGGAAGAATGGTGTGGGAGACAGGTGTGGCTGGATCCAGGTGCTCCCACAATGGGCTAGGTTATCACTCCCCCTCGCCTTGTCCTGGCTGTTCCTGCATTGGGCGTATCTCTCCTGCTGGCAGGCCTCCTCAGGAACGCAGGGAGGGGCTGCCGGCCCCACGGGGTGGGGGGGCAGGGCACAGACCACTGTCTTCCCTTCAGTAGCTGTCCCCACAACAGCTGTGCTGCCTCACAGACACCTTTGCACACTCTCCCACCCGCTACAGGCGCGAGGGCCGCGCTGTCTGCAACACCCCAGGTCCCTCCCGCATGTGGGTGCGCTCTCTGCTGGCATGGGTCGTTGGTTGGCAGTGTGGCACCTACACCCGGTGCAACAAGGTCCCTGCTCCTCCCAGGAAGGCGTGTGGCAGGAGGCAGGGAGAGGAGCGACAGGGAGGCACACAGGGGCTGCTGGGCCTGGGCAGGGGGATGGGCCCGAGAGGAGCTGGCCCTGCACTGGCAGAAGCAGAGGGTCACGGTGCGTGGGCCCACCGTGGAGGACGCATCAAAGACGCAAAACAAGGCTCCTGAGGGACACAGGGCAAGGGCACGGCCGCCTGGAGGGCTGCTCAGGGAGGCTGAGCGTCGCTGTCACCGTCATCGGGGGCCATGGGGCACAAGGAGCACTTAAGGGCAATGAGCACATGAGGAGGGCCTGGGAGGACAGGTGGCGGAGGGCGTCCTGGAAGTCAGACCTGGGAGTCGGTGGGGGTGGGGGTGGGGGTGGGGGAACAGAGCCAAGATGCAGGGCAGCCCCAGGTCCGGGCAGGCAGCCACCTCCGACCACGCTGGTCCACGCAGCCCGCTCTGATGCCCCTGACGCCCCCAGACGCCCGAGCGTGCACAGCAGACACTGCTTGCCCGGCCCCTGCCCAGCCCCTTCCACAGCCAGGGGCAAGGGAGCAAAGGGGGAGGGGCTTCCTCAGACAAATAACATGCGGTGAGCAGTGTGCACACATCTTCAATTTTTAAATAACTTACATCCCTTCCAAACAAATAAGACCCTGAGGCCAAAATAGTGTGTCCACCTGAGGTTCTTGCAACAAAGCAGCTAGCAAAGGACGCGGGGAGCCTCGGGGCCCTGGGCTCTGGGACGGCTGTTTCCCAAGACGGTCCCCCCGCAGCAGCCATGTCAGCAGGTACCAACCCCAACTGCAGTGCCAAGGAAGGACCCACAGGGGCCAGGGAGCCTTCAGGAGCCACACCCCAGCACGACCCCGACTTCACAGCAGCACCTGCTGCCCTGTGGGGTCAGGTCAGGGTCGCTGCAGCCAACGGGGACAGCCGATAGCAACTCCAGCAGAAGGCGAGCAGGCCGCCAGGGGACAGGCGGGGGCAGTGCCCGGCGGTGACGGCGCCCAGCGCGTGAGCCCTGTCTCTCCCTGAAGGGCTTGAGGCCAGTCAGCCCCAGACAGCGGACAGGCCTGGGCACATCTCCAAGGGAACAGGGCTGTCCTGTCCCTCGTGGCAGCAGGAATTCAGACGCTGGAATCTCAGGTTTGACTGGGACCCGGGGGGCAGTCTGGGGTGGGAGTGAGGAGGGGTCATGACATTCCCCGGCCACCCCCGGCACCGGGCCCCAAGTGAGGCCAACAGGCACTGCTGGGCCACCCTGACCCTCCCCCTACCAGCTTCTCCCCGTCCCGAAAGCCCGCCCTTCCTCCCGCAGGCCCCGCGGGGGCACAAAGCCCCGAAGGAGGAAGTGCAGGCTGCCCCAGACCGGCTGGCTCACGCCGGCACCGGTGCGGCCGCGAGGAGCAGAAGCACCGGGGGCGGCCCGCTGCCCCACCTGTCTGCTCGGAAACGAGGCCTGGAGGCCGCAGGGGGGGAGCCCGGTTCACTTCTCCTTCCCCTTCCGTTTGCTCTTCCTCTGGACGGTCAGCTCGCCCAGCTTCTCGTCCAGCCTCCGCTGCAGCTGCGCCCTCTTGGCCGAGTCCAGGGGCCTGTCCTTGGCCCCACTGCCGGTGTGCAGGACGCCCTCCCGGCTGATTCTCTGCCGGGCCTGGGCGCGAGCCCGCTCCCCGCAGCCGTGGATCTGGGGGGGACACAGGGGTCAGGGCGGCCGAGTGGGGACGCGGGGACACGGCCCTGCAGTCCAGCCCATCATGGAGCTCAGGCACCACGACACCCCAGCCTGAGAGCTCAGAGGGGCCCTCCTCTCCTGCACGAAACCCTTCACCTGCCGGCTTCCTGCCCTGTACCCACGCCCTCACCTGGCCTCCCTGACAGGGCGGCACAGTTTTGCACGTAACACACGGGACAGGCCCACCCCTGGCTGACTTTACAAAGCAAAAGGCACCCAACACAGGATTACAATCTCCTCTGGGTAAAACTCGGTGCTCACTCCCACGTGCCCACACCAGGCCCGCGTCCGGTGCTCCCAAGAGCACGCCAGCTGGCGCGTCCATCGTGGGCAGAGTCTACACCCCGCACTGTTTCGGGGAGACTTGGGCCTCACTCCTCCCGACTGTCAGAGGGGGCGGGGAGGGGGGTCTGAAGGGGGAATGGTGGGCCCCCGGGTGCTGGCGCCACAGACTGCAGTGGGCACGATGCACAGGCCCTTCCGGAAGGCGGAGGAGCCACCGAACGAACCCACAGGCCTGTCGCCATAGCCATGCGTTCTCACTGCGCAAGGGTGGGCGCTCCTGGGGGCTGCTGGGCACCTGAGTTGGGACCTGCAGCCAGAATTTCCCATCCGGCAGAGGCTGCGCTGGCCTTCCCACCAGGCCACTGACCGGTGGCACAAGGCGCAGGGACTCCATTGGAAGCACCCAGGGGCCCAGCCACTCAAACCCTGGCCGCCCAAACTTGGGTGTGACGGCTGTCAAACACCCCACAGATCCTTCTGGAACCCTGTCCACTGTCCCGACAGCATGGACCTGGAGAGGGGTGGGCGGAGGGGAAGCCCCCTCACCCAGGAGACACTTTCTGGGGTCCGATGGGGCAGAGCCCCCAGTGGGCAAGCAGCTGCGACCCCAGACCCAGGGTGTCACAGCAGGATGCAGCTCCTCCCCAATGTGCCACCCAGGGGCTGCCAGTGACATTCTAGGTGGGGCAGACCTCTGCTGAGAGCCCACGGCCCAAACCTAAGCCCCGAGGACCACCCCGGGTCCCCCTCCCCTCCTCACTCTTGACAGACATCAGTTCCGAGGCCCCAAGCCCCTACTCCCGCGGGGGGTCCCTTGGGGCCTCTCACCCAAGTCCCTGGCCTCCTCCCTGGCCTTCCCTGCCCTGCAGTCCCACCTCCCACACCCAGCTCCACCGAAACCCTACGGGGCCCCCCGCTGAAACTCTCCGGGCCCCTGCTGCCATCAGCAGCAGGCTGGAGCTCTGCGAGGTGGAACGCTGGGTGATATTCAGTCCCACTCTCTGTCCCACCCCACCCGTGACTACGGCCCCCTGAAAGCAGTACCCTCTCTCTCTGAGGTCTGCGCCCCAGTTTTGCTGCCTCGGAAGCTGCCACCTTGGCCCCCAGGACCCCCCACTGCATGGTGCCGTATGCTGGTCTCTTAATCTGAGCCTGCACCAGGCCCAGGGCCCCCTGGGGCAGAAACGAAGCCTGTTCTGGTCCCTAGCCCCATTCCTGGCAGAGGAGGTTCCCGTGGACACGTGCTCAAGGAACGAATGAAGGAGCAGGCAGCCACCAGCCCATTTTAGATGGTGGCCCAAGTGCCCCACGCCCCACCTGCCCTGCCTGCCCCACCGACAGAACCCGGGGGGCTCCTGAACAAACCCCCAGAATTCCCACCCACATGGCTGTAATGAGCAAATGTGGCATTTCTCCTACTTCTGCCCTGGGGGGCCCCCCAAACACCCCTGGAGACACTTAGGGCTTGTGACCAGATACCAGCTCCATCTGGAGGGTGTCTGCCCAGGACCCGGAACCCGGGGACAGAGCTCTGCGCCTCCCCACCCCCGCCTAGGCCCCAGGCGCGGCCAGCACACCTCAGGAAGGCAGTGCCTGAGGCAGTAGCGGCGGACACAGTGTGGGCAGAGCTGGCCCAGGGTCACGACGCCGGCCGTGCACTTGGCGAAGCCACAGGTGTTGTCGGCTCCCGCAGCAGCAGAGACAAGGGCGTCGAAGTCCTCCACGGCGGGCAGACCGAGGGCCGAGGGTCCTGGGGGAGGGAAGAACTGGGTCGGACCAGACGTCCCCTGCCGGGCCCAGGTCTGCCCCACCCAGAGCCGGGCCTGCCCTGCCTTCCGGGTCCGGGCGAGTGGGCAGACACGGGCCCAGTCACGCTAGGTGCACCCCCTCAGAGCCAGTCCCAGTGCCCACTGGGCAAGGGCGGCGCAGCCCCAGCCCCGAGTATGAAAACAAAGCCCGAACAATCCAGCCCGCCCCGCCGGGGTGGCGGTCCGGCGAGCCACAGTGCACTCGTGCACAATGCCGAGGGCCACGGTGCTTTTAGCCACCACATGGGAACCTCTTCAGGGCAGAGCAAGGTGTTCCTGAGTGGGAAAGACACAGAACTACCCATGGTTGTAGTTCTGCGAAATAAACACACGTGAACACACACAAAGACACAGGAGGGTGCTCCCCTGAGCCACACACCTCGACAGGTGCACCGCGGTGCTCGGCGCCCGGGGCGGAGTGGCTAGCTAGGTATGGCTCACCCAGCCTCCAGGCCCACACGGCCGTCACCTCCCTGACCCTCCCAGCAGGACAGGCAGCACCTCCGGCTGCGCGGGCCTGCAGCCATGGCCGCGGGGTCTGCTCGGGCTGCCTCTTCCCCTCAGCAGCTGGCCCCTGGAGACCAACTGGATGGCTCTGGTCACACCCAGAGAGAGCCCCAGGGGCGAGCTCCACTCTGACAGCGGCTGCTTGAAAACACGCTTCCGACACCAGGCAGCACCCACATCCTGGAAAGGGGGTGACATCTCCCCAGTGACTACGCCACACGCCTTCTCCCGGAAGGCAGGCCCGGTCCTCCAGGCACACCCTCCTGGTGCCTGCCCCTCTGGGGCGTTCACCCCGTCCCCAGCACGGTTTCGGGACTTCAGCGTCTTTGCTCTGCCAACGGTCAGTCCCTGGGGAGCGGGCGGCGCTGGTCTCGCTCACTGGCGCGAGGCCCAGCACACAGTGGCCACTCACTGACGCCTCGGACTGGCCTCGGCCGGCCCCAGAGCCCCCACGGCACACCTGCTTCTGAGGGGAGGGAGGGGAGCTGCTTGCCCAGAGTCCCCAGAAAACCCCGGCTGCGGCTGCCGGCGGTGCAGCTCGGCCTGTGGCCACCCGTTCCCAGTGCAGGGCAGGGCCCCAGGGGATGGCCCGCTCGGCACAGGACACCCTGACCGAGCTCACGCCCTCCCCAGGTCCAAGTCAGGAGCACTGGTGCCCGGCCCAGGCCTGGTCCCCACTCCCACCGCCCAGAGGACACCGGCGACCCGCCTGTCTGCTCTGCCAGCCCCATCCCCATGGTAAGTGTGCCCACCAGGCCCTGCACGAGGCCCTGGGGACTCGTGGTCACGGTGCCCGGTCACCACCCTCGGCGGGGTGGGGGGGGCTCACTCCAAGGACACAAGGCACAAGACGCAGAGTCGGGGCACCGCGAGGAGAAAGTCCTACTTCTTCCCTGGGGGGGGGGGGGGTCTGCGGTGGGGCAGACGTCGTGGTAACAGGGGCACCGCGCCTGCGTTCTTGTTCGTCGGCCCCGCTAACCTTTCGTATCTTTTTTCTTTTTCTTTTCCGGGAACTTGCGCGGCCCTGAGCCTGCGGCCTGCGGCCGCCCCTTGGCCTGCTGCTCCTGCCGGGCCCTGTCCCTCTGCAGCCTCTCCAGGTGCACGGACCTCAGGTCCAGGCCGCTTGGCTCTCTGGCGGGGGGTTCCACCCGCACGGGGTTGGGGGGCTCAAGTCGGGGAGGGGCTTTGCCATCAGCCCCTGCCAGGGGCGGGGGAGCTGGCGTGGCCACGGTGGCAGGCATGGCCGGAGTGGCAAGTGTGGCCGGTGTGGATGAGGTGACAGGTGTGGCTGGTGTGGCCGGGGTGGCAGGCGCGGCCAGTGGGGCACTCTTGCTCACGGTGATGTACCTGCCCCTCCCTTCCCCGGTGCTGTCGTGCCTCAGCCCGTACTCTTCGGCTATCTGGTGGACACGCATCCGGTCGTGTGAGCTCAGGGAGGCGGGAAACTCCAGCTGCGCTCGCTCACTCGCCACAAACTCTGCTATCGCGGCCCTGAAGCGGTCCGCGCCGTCTCCGCCCTCCAGCCCCTCCGCGCCGCCTCCACTGAGGCTGGGCTGGGAGCGGGCCTCAGGGCCCAAGGGCTTCCCGCACCTCGTCTTCCGGGCTGGCCTGGCAGCCGCTCTGGCCGCCCGGGCTCCCTCGGGCCGCCGGCCTCCAGGCCTCGTGGTGGCCGCGGCCAAGCCTTGGGGCTTCGCGCCGGCCTGGCCCTGCGAACCCTCGTGGGCGTAGTTTTCAGGGACGATGTCGTCGAGGTACTCGAAGGCGGAGCGCACCTCCCCGTGCGCGGTGAAGTGGTCCACCAGGGTCTTCAGGAAGGCGTGGCTGCTGACGGTGCGAGAGTCACAGACAATCGCCACATGGCGCCGGGCGCGGGTCACGGCGACGTTGATCCTCCGGTCCTCGGCAAGGAAGCCGACATCACCTGAAGACGAGGCGGGCAGGTGGGCAAGCGGATCCGAGACGGAGGCGCAGGAAGCCCCTCTCCTTCCTGCCCTGAGAGCGGCCGCCCCCCAGGAAGGACCAGCTCAAGGCGGCTTCCGTCTCCACCTCCTGGGGACTCACCCACCCCCGGCCTGCAGCCTCGCACGCGGCCCCAGGCCCCGTCGGGACGCCAGGGCTGCTCAGACACCCTGCCTGCTCGCCGCAGCTCGGCGGGACACGAGACGGCACCCAACTTGGATTTTGGCAGCCGGCACACCGTTACTCGTTTCCAAGCAGGAAGGACCCCTCTCCCCAATCCCGGACCCGGGACACGGCCCAGGGCTGGGGGTGCACAAGGACGTGGCTCCCCACCTTCTACTGGAAACGCCTTCCGAGGCCCACCAACTGAAAACTGTCTGTGGGTCACAGTGCTCCCACCACAGGGACCGTCCACAAGCTCTCCTGTCACTGACGCCGTGCCCTAAGGCCGGACCAGCCTTGGGGCCAGAGGACGAGCTCTGGGTTTTGGGGCCCCGCTGCCCCGGCTCCCAGCCACCTCCCGGCCGCACCTTGGGCCCTGCCCCGCCCCAGGACTCCTCGCTGGCCACCGCGCCCCAACCCTAGGATGCGCTCCTATCCGAGGCCTCGCCACGGCGTGCTGCCGCCCCCCACCACACAGGGGGCTCCCAGAGGACGGTCTGGGCTCCGAGACCGCGCCCCCAGCAGAGACCAGCCCTCCCTCCCTCCCTCCCGCAGGCATGCCAGCGCGCGCTCCCTACCCTTCCGGTTGGACCTGACAAAGGACAGGACCACAGCCTCCTTCTCTCGCCCTTGGAAGCCGTCGACGGACTTGACCTCCAGCTCCGGGTGCCTGTGCGAGAGGCTCTGCCGCAGCAGGTCCACCTGCAACACCACGCAAGGCAGGGCCTCAGCATGGCCGCCCGCCAAGCAGGAAGGGTGGCCGCTGGCCCACGGGCCCCTCGCGGCTCTGAAGCAGCAGGGTTTTCCTACGGCGGGGACACAGCTTTGTGCCAGAGGCACAGAGACTCACGGACAGAGGACGTGAGAAGGGCCAAAGACAAGGGAACAGCCATCCGCTACCCCCACTGACCCACAGCCCACACCTCCTGCAGAGGCCGTCCATGCCCGCGCTGTCTGCGGCATCCCCCAGGAAGCCCCCCTGGGCCAGCACCCAGCTCCTGGCCACAGTGACTGGCTCAGGGACGGGGACAGCCTGCGCCAGACCCACGGGATGGAAACCGAGATTCCTGGGGGATGTGCCGTAAAAGGACCGCTGTTCCCTGGGGTGGCCTGTGTGCAGATGGCAGCAGTATGCGGCTCTCAGGGCCACTGGGGGGCTGTCCGAAACGGAGGCCAACACCAGGGCCCAGGCGGGGAGGTCGGGTGGGGCGGAGGATGGCAGAGCAGTGAGACACACAGACGGACAGACCAACCAACAGAAGCTCCTGCGGACGTCATCTAAGCCTAACTCCGGACGTGATGCGGTCCACTCCACCCCTTGTTCTGTCAGAAGGACCAACGCACGGCCCTCCCCCTAGCTCGTGGGGAGGTAAAGCCCGCTGACAGGTATGGGGGGCGGGGCAGGGGGCCTCTCGCACCTGCAGGTTGTACGGCGTGATGACCGCAATATCGCTCGCCTGGACACCAGCGTCCACCAGGGCCTGGACATGCAGACTGACCAGGCGCACCTCACCTGCAGGGGACAGGGAGCAGGCTTCCAGGACGAGAGACTCGACCAGCTGACCCGACCGCGTCCTGGGAGCTCTCGCCTGCGCTGGAGGGCAGCCAGGTTCAGCCAGGGAAATGGAGAACACCCAGCCCGCCACAGTCTCCAGAAACAGCAAGCACCCCTTCAGAGGGAGCGTGGCCGCACATCCTCCCCGAGGGGTGCCTGGGAGTGGGCCCTGCAGAGGGTCTGCAGCTGAGCAAGGACCCAGTCCTGAGGCCGGCTGGGCAGTGCAGGGCCCTCTGCTCAGATGAGGAGATGGAACGCTGCCCGCACGCGGCCGCCTCCAGTGGGTGCTGCCGGCTGACGGAGAGTAGCATCCACCAAGTGTGGGCCCTCGGCTGGAGACCACTGCGGTCCTCGGAGCTGTGCTCCCCGCCGATCCCCGCGCCCTCCCCTCAACTACGCCCACAGGTCGGCCGCTTTGAGGGACCTGTGTGTAAGGAGCAGTCAGGGGCTGTCCATGCAGAAGAGCTGACCCTTGCGAGCGTGCTCACCGGGGTTGCCTCGAGACTGGTCGTCCTCCTGCTCCAGCTCGGACAGCCCGCAGCCAGCCGTGTCCACCAGCAGCAGGGGGAGGCCTGTCTCCTCGGTGGCCGCCACTCCCGGGAGGTCCCTGCACGCGGTGCAGATGGGGCGTGAGAGGCCGCAGCGTGGAGGCCCCGAAAGCAGCACCGGCCCTTCCCCCTCCCCCGCAGTGCGACCCCCACCTCGCAGGAGAGCAGGGTACCACCCACGCAGCTCAGGGGCAGGAAGCACAGCGCACAGAGGCACCCAAACTCTGCTTCCGGGGAGAGCCCACCCTCCCTTCCAGAAAACCGCTCCCCAAGGCGACGCCCCCTCTAACCTCTGTGCAGCCCCCACGGTGGCACGGGGGCGGGGACCCGGGACGCAGCCCCCGGCACTCACCGCAGGAGGCGCTCCGCCACAGATGGGTGTGCCGTGAGCCGCCCCTCATACAGGGCCTCGGAGGCCCACTGCATGATGGCCCGGTGCATGCGGTACTGCACCGTCAGCGTCCGCAGCACGCCCGCACCGCACTGCCCCGCCAGGCGCTCCATCAGGCTGAGCGACAGCCCCTCCAGCGCGGCCCTGCACCAAGAGGGAGGGGAGCCAGGAGGGAGGCCTGCCCACCCCCGCCTCCTGCGCCCAGGCCAAGAGCAGGGCCCAGGGAGGAAGGCTGTGCTCAGACCCCAGACCCAACTCCGTCCCCAGTTCTGACCGAAAACTACGGGAGCAGCTGGCTGAACAGCGGCCCCCAAAGATGCCCGCATCCTCCCCCTGGGACTGGGGTACGTGACAACAGGGACTTTGTGGGTGAAACACAGTTAAGAGTGTGACGTGGGAGCTGCCCCTGGCCCCGTGTCATCATGGGAGTCTTATCAGAGGGGGCACGGAGTCAGGGTCAGAGGACGACGTGAAGGGAGTGGAGGGCATCCCGCTGCCGGTGCTGCAGGCAGGGAGGGGCCAGGTCAGGGAATGTGGCAGAGACAGATGGTCCCCTGGGGCCTGTCCCCAGGGACCGCAGCAGGCCCCCACCCGGAGAGAGTCTGTGCCTGGTCGAAGTGCTGGGAACACTGTCCCCATGGGGGCAGGGCTGCACGTGCCGAGTCACTCCTGAGTGCCCCGGGGAAGGCCGGGCCCACAGCCCAGGCCTGGGGATCCAGCCCAGGGCAGCCAGCGCAGCCCACACAAGTGCACGTGGGCCCCACAACCCTTCAGGGCCCCTCCACCCAGCAAGCGCGGCAGAGCACGGCCAAGGCGGACGCGACCCGACCCCTGACCTCCAGGAGCGCAGTCTGAGAGGTGCAGCCCAAGTGCGGGGGAGGCATGCCTGGGCCTCCGTAGGCCCGCAGCTCTGGGCCGGACCCCACGGGGCAGAACAAAGGGGTGCCAGGCGCATGAGGGGCAAAGGCGCTGGGCACGGGGCCTTACTTGGGAGAGACAACGGTGGGGGGCAGCTGCTTGTGGTCCCCGGCGAGGACGCACTTGCCGGCCTTCAGCAGGGGCACCCAGCAGCCGGCCTCCAGGGCCTGGGCGCACTCGTCGATGACAACCACGTCGAAGTAGTCGTCGGGCAGCAGCTTCAGGGGGCCATCGGGGGACGCGCCTGGTGGAGTCGGAACCAGGTCTTTACAACAGGCGGTGCCAGCTGGGCCGGCCTCGGCCGTCATAGAGAGCCAGCGGTCCCACCCCCGGCCCGCGTTCAGACTGCGTGTGCCAAACGTGCAACCTTGGCAAGGACGTTAAAAGTCCGAGGTCCCTGCCCCCATGTTTACGTGGGGCCCAGCCGGGGGCTGCTTGGCGGCTGAGATCCCCACCATCCCTGTGGGGCTGCGACCCCAAGTCCCTGGAAGGCTGTCTCATCTCTGAGTGTTGGTCCTGCCTCAGTCTCTGAACTCAGCAGGTGACTCGCTGCCCTCTGCGGTGTCTTCAGAGCAGCTGACCAGTGAGCCCGCACCCAGAGACAAAGCCTCCACGGGTCCGACCCCCCAGGCCGGGCACAGGCCCCTCCCTCCTGCAGCACCGGGCACATCCAAGGGGGTCACGAACAACTTCACGCCCACACACTCGACCACTGGATTAAAGAGGTGAAGTCCCTCCAGCGTGCACGTCCACTCGGGAGAGAGACGGCCTGGACATCCCCATGTCCGCAAGAGAAACCGACCCGAGTTAACCCCCCCACGAAGGAAACTGCATGACCAGGAGGCTTCTCGGTGAACTCTGCATGAACACTTCCAGAGAACCGCAGGGGGGGGGGGTGGGGGGGAGGCCAGGTCGGCTCCTCACCCGTGTTCGTGGCCAGGACCACGTCCGCCGCCCGCAGGCTCTGCAGCGTGGCGGCCTCCTCCCGCTCCCTCAGCTCCTTCCTCAGCAGCCTGGCTTCGCTCCGGAAGTTGCTTTTCTCTCTCTTGTCCTGGGTCTTCTTAATCTTCACCTGTGAAGGGAGTCAGAGAAGACACGACTACTTGGACACGACCCGGCACGTATTCAGCCCTCCATCCGAGCACGGACCAGGCCCGACCCTGCACAGCTTCGGAGAGCAGGCGAGATCAGGCGCGTTCGGGGGGCGCGGACACGCACGTAGCTCTCACTCACAGGGCGCTTTTACGTGCAACCACTCAGTCCGATTCAGCACGCTCCTCAAAAGGCGCCATGAGTCAGAACCTTTCTTCAAGGAGCAACGGGTGCACACAGGTGACTGAGCACCTGGCACCCCACCTGGCCTCAGAGGCACCGCCGCCAGCACAGGGAGGGGCGGCCAGTGCTGCTCTCGGAAGGGACTGGAATACGCCCCCCACCCCCCGGAGCCCCCGGCCAGGCTCCGGGAGCGGAAAGCGCCTGTCCGTCCCAGGAAGTGGGCTTTGGGCCTTCACAGACCAGAGAGGCTGAGCTTCACTCTCCTTTCCACGGTTGTCAAGAGATTAGAACGATTTTACGCAGCTCCTGAAATGCCCAATGTAGTCCCACACTCACAGAGACCAGCCCGTCCCCCATGTGAGCCCTGCCCCGCAGGAGCCCCCTGCAGGGACAGATGGCATCACTGCGCCTCGCTCTGGGGACGGACACCCCGAAAGTGCTGCTGGAGTGGCCGGTAGCGGGGCTCCTCCACATCTGTGACGGCACACCGGCTCGACCACACAGTCCCGTGCCGCCTCTGACGCCAGGGGGACTCACACAGACCCGGTCCCCACACGCCCTGCGGAGAAGGTGGACACACCGCGCCGGCCCTGGGAGCCAGCATGCCAAGGAGCCGGCGCACCGCGGAGAGACCGCAGACGGGGCGCACACACAGGGCAGGACGCCGAGGAAGTCGGGCGAGCCCTGGACTGAGACCGCAGCGCCCGGCAGTGCGGACGAGAGAAACCCGCTCTCACTGACCTACGCCGACCTCCTCCCCCTTCGCGAGGGCCTGCCAGAGGGACCGACGAACCAGGCAGGACGGGCCGTCTCTGCAGGTTTGTTTTCGGGCTTTTTTCTCTCTTCGCTTACCCAGAGTGTCCGGACAACTCGACCAGACAAGAGGAACACGCAAAGACCGAGTTTTTCCCAGACAAGCCCTCGCCTGCTGGTGACACTGCCTGGAAGACAGCTGCGTCCCCACGAAACATGGAGCGCAGGGGCAGCCCCCACCCAGACCCTGAGCCAGGGAGGCCACGAGAGGCAGGAGGGACGGGGCGGTGCAAGTCGGCCCCGAAAAGCCCGCGGGTCAGAGCCCCTCCCCCCGGGGCAGGGGGCCAAGAGACACGTACAGAGACCTGGTCGATGTCCCGTCTGATGTCCGCCACGATCTGGGCGCCGTCGCCGCGTGCCAGCGCCGCGTCCAGGCAGTGCTGCTGGATGGACTCCAGGAGCCGGGCCGGGTGCCCGAGGCGCAGCACCCGCCGCCCACACCGAGCCAGGGCCTCCACCAGGTTGTCCACGGCGACGTTGGAGGGCGCGCAGCACAGCACCTGCGGAAGTGGGTTGGGCCAGTGTGTCCACGGAGCCGCTTCCGCGTACACGAAAGCAGGCAGACGGGAAGCCTCGCAGGCGGAGAGCAGGGCGCAGTGCGGACGGCTGGGGGCGGTGCGAGGTGCACCTGCAGCTGCAGGGGTGGGTGGCAGCCTGCGGGACGCATGTCACTGAGAACCGTTAGTGTCTGGACACCCGGAACTCAGGGCTTGTGAGCCTCCTGATCTCCAGAGCCCCGGAAATGCTGAGGGACTAGTGACTGCAGAGGGAGGGATGCAGTGCCCGGAAATAACCAGCTGGGACATCGTCTCATCACCGACCCCGTGGCTTTGCCCCCTGACAGTGTGACCCCGGGCAGAGCTCGAACGGGTTGACTCTTGCTCCCAAAACTGCAGCCCTGCCATTCGAAGCACTGGCCGCCGGCACAGGAGGGAGAGAGGGTCCCTGTTCAGGTCAATGTCAAGAACAGGGGCCACGGCCCGCCCTCCTCATGTCCAGCATTGTCATCCCCTCCAGGTGGCCACAGGCACCCTTGTGCCCACCCGTGAACCCGGGGCGTCCTCTCTCAGGCGCGCTGAGACAGAAGGCAGTCAGGCAAACCCCCAAATCTGCTTCTGCCGGGAGGTCATCCTCTCCAGGCTGCAAACGCCCATGCCATGACACTTGTTCCCAGGGAACCTTGGGACGCTGTTCCGTAACCACACACTGGGGGTCCCTGCAGCTTGAAGAGGTAATGGCTCTGTCCAGAGGCGGGAGCTCAGAGTCAGGCAGGGCAGTGTCTGCCCAGGTACAGACCCCAACTGTGCCCCTTGCCGCCAAGGGACCGGGGCACCGACCTCTCTCCTCTGCCTCCTCTGCGGACCGGGGCCACCGGCGCCCAGCACCCAGCACCCAGCGATCATTCTGTGAGGACCAAATGAGGGAGCACCCGGGAGCACCCCGAGGGGTGCCTGGTTTGTTGAAAGCACCCAGGACATGTGACCTACAAACGCTGAACATTATTTTTCTGATTCTCATCATCCAACGCTTATGGACCAGAGAGTTTTTTTACAGCTTTCCCTGCACTCGGAACCCACAGAGACTCTCACCGACAGCAGAGGCGGACACACGGGCCCTGCTCAGCCCTACCGAAAAGGCCAGTGAGCAGTGACACTCAGGATGGCGCCCCGCATCTGGGGAGTCGGTGCGATGCAGGTGTGCGCCACAGCGGCTATCCCACCCGACTCACACGGCCACCTGTCGCCCTCGCCCCCGGCCAGCCTGCGGCTCCACAGGCACAAAAGGCCCCGGTCCCCTCCGCGCCCCAGCACACCCAGCATGGCTCTGACTTAGAGCACACACAGCAGGCGCGCTGACCAGACGAATCTCGGCCCTTGGCCAGGTGCACAACCCAGGCTCCGGGCCTCAGAGAATGCGGGTGCCAGTCTCCACAGCCAGCCCCACGCTCCCAAGCACACTCCCGAGTCCCACGCGGCCACCAGGAATCAGAAGGCCCCACCGTGCCCAGCAAATGCCGCAGTGTTAGGACCAGTCCCACCCAGCCGCCTGGGGCCTGCTGGCAGCCGGACAGCATGGCAGGCGGGAGCCGGTCAGTGCTGTGGGGGAGGGGGACCCCGGCCCACCTTGAGACCCTGCTTCACGGCCTGAAGGACGATCTCCACCACGGTGGTGGTCTTCCCAGTGCCCGGAGGCCCGTGGATGATGGCGAGTTCCCTCTGGGACAGCGCGAACAAGACCGCCTCCCGCTGGGAGGCGTCCAGGGAGGTGTTGAAGAAGGCTGGCGCCTCTGCGGGAGGGGCGACAGGGTCAGGCCGGCTCTGGGCCCCAGGCACACCCTCCTCAAGGGGAGCTCGGCCGAGAGCACAGGGAGGGAGCGGGCCGCCCGGGAGTCGCACAGCCACACAGCTTCAACCTGCCTCATTCGAGGGATTTCCCTGGAGCAGGAAGTGGCAGACTGCGGGCCAGGCCAGACCCAGCCTGCTGCCCTCCCCCCTGGGCGGTGCTCGACTGGGACCAGCCCCACCTGCCCTGGCCGCAGAGCCTGGAACGCTGACCGTCTGCCCGTCCCCGGAGAGGTTTGCCGACTCCTGCTCCGGAGCGGCGGACTCTCCTCCAGTGAACGTTTCTCGGAACATGTTTGTTCCTGCCACATTGTCCCTTTGCACGTGCCCACGAAGTGACAAAACCAAATGACGGGGAAAGCAGCAGCAGGTCCCAGGCCCGTGTTTCTACCCGGGTCTCCCACGGCCAGTTGCCACTCGCTCCGTGTGCTCTGCGCTCCAAGAGTGGCGCCCGCCCACGTGCCGCCCCGGAGACGCGCACCACACAGCCCCGGGGCTGATCCCGGGGTCAGACTCAGGCGGACGCGGGGAGGAGCGCCATGTGCTTCCCACCATCCACACCCGCCTGCGCCCCTTTCTCCCCGGCATCAGCCACAGTCGAGATGGGCCGCGCTCCCTGGAAGGGAGGGAGTAAATCCCGCGTGTGCACACAGGTGTGAGGCACATTGTGCGTGGATGTGGAAAAAGGCGTGACCCCCAGACACAGACATCTGGGGGGCGAGCCAAGCGGCAGGTCTCTGAGTGACTGAGTCCCCGCTCATCTGCGTCCGTGGTTCCAAGTTTTCCACGACGGACACTCGTCACTCTCACAGTCAGACATTCACCACCTTCCCTCTGAGGACGCCGAGAGAACGGCCAAAGGAGACTTTTCAGACCAAAAACGAGCGCTCTCATGCACACGGACGAGGCCAGGCCTGAAGCGTGATCGCTGCCCTGCCGCCTCCTCCCGGGCCCTGGCTGGGAGGGGCCCTGTGCAGGGAGGACGCGGGGAGCCCCCCTCCTCTGGCCCGGGCACCAGAGGGGGCCCGGCGCAGGCAGGCCTCGCACAGGCATTTGCGGGAAGTGAAGGCGGTTGCTTCTGCTGCGTGTGCATTCCCGAACTCTGGCCAGAGCGGCCCGGGGTCGCGGGAGCCTCCCTCCTTTCGGCAGCGATTTCAACCCCACGAGAAAAGGCGAAGGTTCTCACCTATGCTGATGGCGGGACTGGGGGCAGCGTCGCCGAAGAGGACCTCGATGAGCGCGGACGCGGGGCTGGCCCGGTGCTTCCTCAGGGCGATCAGCGCTCTGCCCAGGAGGAAACGCAGAGGAGGGCTCAGTGGAAACCAGCGGGGGCTCAGGGCCAGAGCCCGGCCACAAGAGGGCGCCAGCGCTCCACCTGCTGCGCCCGCAGACCCCAGCTCCAGAGGGGCCCCCCACCCCGGACCAGCGCAGGCCAACCGGAGGCCCTGCTCGCTGTGTCCGGCCGAGAGCGAGGTCTGGGGAGAATATCACACGGGAGGCCCTTCGTCCTCACGCTTTCATCCGCGTGTAGGTGACATCGTTGGCCAGTTTCAGCAGTCGGTAGGAAGTCTCGTGGCCGGGGCTCAACTGGAAATCACAGGACTGGTCAAAGGCCACCGTGACCGACTTCTGGGTGATGCGGGTCAGGACGCCGGTGGCCAGCTGACCGCCCTCACCGTACAGACCCACGATGTCGCCTGTGAGACAAAAACAGTCACATAAACACTGAACAAAACTGGCTGTAAATTATTTTATACGATAAATCCCGATGTGTTCAAATACCCTATATGTTACCTTCTCTTCTTTTTAAAGGTATTTGTTTATTTAGTTTTAGAGAGAGGGGAAGGGAGGGAGAAAGAGAGAGAAACATCAGTGTGTGGTTGCCTCTCGCACGCCCCCTACTGGGGACCTGGCCCACAACCCAGGTTTGTGCCTGGACCAGGAATCGAACCACGACCCTTTGGTTTGCAGCCCCGCCCTCAATCCACGGAGCCCCACCAGCCAGGTCCAATGTTACTCTCCTAGGAACGGAATCAGTAGCAGTAAAAAACACGTGTTGAACATCCAATCCATACGCAGAAGTCGACGTGAGATCAACGTACTGTCTAAAACAAACATGACACCCACAGGACGTCAGGGGCACACCGGGCCAGGCCCCGTGCAGCTCGCTGGTCTGGCTGGGGGTCGAGCCCAGCCCCACGCTCTCCTCGGGGAGGAGAGAGGCCAACACAGCAGCCAGTCGGAGGTCAGTGCCAGCGGCTCCACGGGAAGATGACGCTCGGGGAGGGGACAAAGGGGGACGAGGGCACCATCCGAGAGCGTGAGGTGAGGGTCCCTGGGTGAGGTGGGGCCACAAGCACATCCGGGGACGACACCAACGTAAGAGGGACAGTGTGTGTCTGCTGCCCACGTCCCAGGGTAACCGTTCATCGAGTTGCCATCTGCCGGGGATGCGGAGGGCGTGACCTGTGCCCGAGCCAATCAGCGCTCCTGCCGCCCCCGGCCATGGTGACTGTTCAGGGACAGGGACGGGACCGAACCAGAGCCCCGAGACACAGGGAGTCTTCTGCCTGGGGTCCCAAGAGAGGGGTCCTCCTCCTCTCCAGCTAGACGCGGACCGTAATAACCCTGAGGACACGGGCCAGAACTTCGCCCCCGCGGCACCTGAGAAGGAGGTGGGACTTCCTGCCTCAGCCAGCCTGGCTTCAGCGCTCTGCCCCTCGGACTCAGTTCCAACTGGACGGAACCACCCTGGCACGAAGCCAGGGCCACCTCGCGTCCGCCCCTGCTGACTCCGCATCTACCCCTGCTGACTCCGCGTCCACAAGAGGGCGCCAGGCACTGGCCAGGCACGGTCTCGGCCCTAGACGCTCTCTCCCAGGCAAAGAGTTTCACCTGCTCCTTGATCTTTTCTCTGCCCCCTTCCCCAACTTCTAAACCTCACCCAAGGATGTTCTTATTGGTTTTAAAGAAAGAGGGTGGGGGAGAAACATCGATGTGAGAGAGAAACATCAACAGGTTGTCCCCCATGCACGCCCAGCCTGCAGATTGAACTTGTAACCTAGGCACGTGCCCTGACAGGGAATCGAACCCGGGACCTTTTGGTGTATGGGACGATGCTCCAACCAACCAAGCCACCTTTCCGGGGCCTTCCCTAACTTTTAATGACAAACGTCAGGTGGCAACAGTGCTCCTGGGGCAGAGGTCAGGTTCTGTGCAATGGCCACCACGGGGAGCCCTCCCGACCTCGGCTGCCCCGCCAGCGCCCTGCATGGGACCCGTGTCCCCAAATGCACAGCTCCAAGCCACCGAGCCCTAACACTGCTCCTCAGGTGAAAAACTCCACCTGGATTTATCGACAGCTGTAGCGACACACCGAATTCCTGCCTGGCTGTTTTCCAGCATAAATGCCACTTCCTCTGACTTCCTGCTATGGACGGCTTATGGGGCTCTCACAGGTCACTCCCTCCGCGTGCTCATTGAACACACGTTTGTACCTCTGCAGGCCCGGAGCTTCCAGGCCACCTGCGCAAACACCCAATCCTGCTCATGTGACCCTGAAAGGCACCGGTGTCATCCCCTCAGCCCGGGTCGTGTCAACGGGTCCTGTGTAACCCAGTCTTTACGAGAATGAAACCCACAGCCTGAGGCCCATCGCATCCGGTTCGAGCCCCCATCAGAGATGCACTGACCGGAAGAAAGGCTGTTGCTGGGGAGCACGCCGGCAGACGTGCACCTCCGGGGCTCCAAGGTCACCAGGAGCTGCCCGTACAGCCCGGTCCGCTGGCTGGACAGCTGCAGCTTCAGCAGACAGACGCCTCGGCTCTGGAGCTCCTTCAGAGAGACGCCCTCCTGCCAGGCCCTGGAAGACACCCAACGGTCGGCGTCGGACTCATGCTTCCCCTGCTTTCATTTCCACCCGCGAGGGAGGAGTCTCCAAGGGAGGGAAATGAAGATGTGGGTGCGGGCACCCAAGAGGAGCCAGCGTGTTGGCTCCTCCTCCCACCAGGCCCCTCCCGTGCACGACGTGGCCCCAGCTCAGCCTCCCCGCCTCCCTGCCTCCCCTCCAGAGCCCTGATTCGGATTCCAGCCCACGTCACTGACAGCCTGGATGGAGCAGAGCTTCCTAACTGTGTGACATCTGGACTCCCCCCCCCCCCGTTGCCGGCATCAGTAGTGCCCAAGTGAGCCCCCAAAGTGCAAATCTATTCCCCCGCCACCCAGCCTGCTTAATTTCAGCTCGGCCTTCCTCTGCACCGCACCGACTGACACGAGCTCTCCGACAAAGCCCTCCCGGGCCCGACGCCGGTTTATCTTCTTAGGGGCGCCCACTCCACACTCGGCACTGTGCGGAGCACTTGACTGCTAGTAGAATCATTTCATTCTCCCGGAAAACCTCTGAGGCGGGAATGATCCCATTGTACAGATTCGGTAACTTAGGCTCAGAGCCGTAATCTGCAGAGTGCCACAGCCAGAAATGAAGGCGCTGGGATTCTCCAGAAGATCTTAACGGTCATGACTGAAGCCCCTGCATCGATGTATACAGCAAAATGGCTGACTGCAGACTCTGGAATCAGGTGCTACTCTGCCTGTGCCAGCTTGGGCAAGCCACCTAACCTCTCTGTCTCAGCTTCCTTAGACATAAAAGGAGAATAACAGTATCGTGCTCTGAAGGACCGGCCCGAGGCCAAAAGGCACTGATGCAGGTGGAGGGCTTTTGCAGGCCTCTACATGTGCACTCACTCTTAGCATTTCAGCATGGAAATTACTGCTCCAGTTCAGACACAAGCCCGAGTCTCCGCTCCTCCTGCAGGTCTGCCTTCGCTCCTATTTTCCTGCAGCGGTGCTCTGACAGCAAGTCCTCCTTGAAGCCACCTTTCATCTACCACCGCCCTCCCCCGTGAGGTGTTCTTCCCCACCCCCACGCTCCCACAGCACTTTCACAACCGGGCGTTAGCATTTGCCACTTGTCACGCTGGAAGGGAATGCTCAGGCTTCTGTCTACCCGTCGGCTCATTCCCAGGCCCCCGGTGTCAATCACTCTCTCCCCGGGGCCTGGCACGCAACAGTGCAAACGCAGGTGGACGCTAGAGGAAGAGGGCTGGGCACGCGCTGGCGGTCAACTGGGGGCAGAGGCAGGACCTCGGAGTGAGTCCTGGGAGGGGCACTTCAGATCGAGAAACGAAAGGGCTTCCTGAAGGTCCCGAACCAGAACGGACTGCCCCGAGAGGTGACACGGTTTCCACCTCTGGAGGTGGCCGAGCCCCCTGGAGTGTCCGCCCGGATCTGAGCAGATAAGCGCTGGGGGGAACTGCCGGACCGACCCCAAGAGGACGGGCGAGCAGCCGTACCTGCGCTCCTCGACCTCCGCTTCTCTCTCGAGCTCCAGCAGGTCCAACTGCTTGGTCACGAAACTCTCCACAGTCGCCGAGGCCATCGCCGCGCCCGACCCGAGCACGGAGCCGCCAAGGTCCGGGCGCCGCGCGGGGAGGAGTTCCCCGCCGGAACCGGTGCGTCGACGCACCAGGTTCGCAGCGCTTCCGCTTCCGGCCAAGGTCGAGGGAAGATGGCTGCGGCCGTGGCGGCTTCGGCTTTGCCTGTCAGCTTCGGGCGACTGGTGTCCGCGTGCAGCCGCAGCATCCTCCGACCGTCCGGGCCTGGAGCGGGTGAGACCCGGCCCGCGGGGTGAAGGGGGGAAGCGGGGCAAGGGATACTTCCCGCCGCCGCGCGACGTGCGTGTATGTTCTGACCTGATGCCTTCGGTGCCGACCGCATTTTTTTTTTTAATGCGGTGAACATAGTACCCGGCTTTGGAGTCTGGGAGACCTAATTTCAAATCCTGATTCTTTTAGTTAGTAGTGGCTTAATCGTCGACCGTAGCTCTTGAAGCCACCTTTTGAATAGGCCCTTGCTACTGGGGGAGCAACCAGAGAGGTTCAGAGAGGTTAGGTAACTTGCCCAGGGCCACCCAGCAGGGTAGTGGGCAAGGTGTGATTGAGACACCTCCGTCCTGCTCCAAAACCTGCGTTTTACCATTGCTGCCAGGCTTTCAGCCACTCTCGGAGCCTTGTCCTCATCTGGAAGAATGGTGATGAATGCCCACCCCCAATCTTAACCCATTCAGCGAAAATAGGGGCTGTTTCCTAATCACTAAAATATGAGGCTCAAAAAAAGGTTACGTTCAGCAAGGACACTAAATTTCTGCCTGAAAATGGTTAGAGTGTGCGTGTGTGTACACAAGTATTTATGTATGGTTTTAGGTTGGGCTGAAATGTATATTTGACAATAGCAAAGAATTGTTCTTTTTTAGATGCCGTAATAGTGTCATGGTTACCTATGTTGTTCTGTTTTTTCATTTTTTACTTTACTGCATTTTCCATTACCGTTTATCCCCCCATACCCTCCACCACCTCCACCCTGCCCCCCATAATCAATGTTGTCCTTTCCACGAGTTCTTTTTTTTCTTTTTTGCTTGATCCTTCCATCTCCCGATCCACATTGTCTTATTTTTGAATAAATTATCTTTCATATGTTGACATAAAAAATGTCCAAACCCCTAGAGAATTTTTATAAGGAGTTATTTGAACCAAAAGGACAAGTGCCAGGAGCGAGATCTCAGATGCTCCAGAGAGTAACAGCTTTGCAGATTTTTTATGCTTTGGGAATTAAGGAAGGAGGTCAGGAAGGTTACAGAAAGGTGGGAGAAGGCAAGGCAGGGACTGGATCGTGAGATTCTGTGCTTTCTCGAGGGTGGTCGGCTTTCGAAGGCGGGTGAACCCAGATGCTCGGGAGCGGCAGGCGGGGCTGGCTTAGAAACCCTCCACTAGAGAAGTGGCAGGCGGGGCTGTGACCTCCCGCCACCACCTGCCCAGTCAGGACTTGGCCATTTATTACAGCGCCCCTTTCTCGTCCACACACAGAAGCACGCTGACATCTGTTCTGATAAAACAGTATCTGACGGGCTGTAACGTGATTGCCGAGTCGGGCCGGAAGCAGTGTCCATCGGAAGAGGTGGGCCCTGGGTCGGTAGCGGATGGATCTGGGGTACACTGCCCGCCTCAGGCCCGTGTGCTGTTCTCTTCACTGTCATGCGCTGGATGCGCTAGGCCGGTATTTGTGCCACAGTGATGGGACTTCCTCTAGAATACCATGTTCTGTTCCAGACTCAAACATTTTAGGAGAAAAACACAAAGCATAGCGAGTGTAGAGAAAGTGACCCAAATGGTGAGCAGACAGGACCTTGAAGATAAGGGAAGGAAACGGGGTGGAAGGACACGGCCTCCATCCACAGGTGCGACAGCTTTCCGGTGGGAACCCCGTGGGGCCAAGGCTGAGCTCAGGCCGTAGGTGAGAGGTGCAGCAGAGCCGGTGGGTCCTGCAGCGTTCTCACCGAGCTCCTAACAGTGGGTGGCTCCCAGGGGAGGTGCTGAGTTTCCGGTCACAGAGAATCCCAACAGGGGCTACACATGATGACTGAGCAGAGGAGATTTCATTCATTCATTCATCCGTTCATTCATCACCCACTGAGTACCTGTTACACGCCAAACACTGGTCCCGGGCAGGGATACACCGATCATAAACGTGCACAGTAACCCCTGCTTGTAAGGGGGGTTCTGGTGGAGAGGGGGTGTGCAGAGAGAGAGGAAGGTTTCTTAATAAGCAGATAATGAGTTAGCTGATAAGTCTTGTGGAGGAGAATAAAGGTTGACTTGAGAGGACTCAATTTTAAATAGGATGGTCGGGAGGCCCCCCCCACACACTGAGATGGTGTTTGAGTGGAGACCCAGAGGAAGGAGGGGATTAGCCTCTCTGAGAGCACTTTCCAGGGAAAGAACGGTTAGGGCACACTCCTAGGTGGGTGTGTGCCAGGTGCATTCTGGGAAAGGCAAGGAAGCTCAAGGGCAGGTGCCGAGGGGGGAACAAGGGGAAGTGTGTCAGGGAGGTGGGTTGCTCTGCCGCCACCCTGTGGGGCCCTGGAAGGGCTTCTGCATTGTCTCTGAGTGAAAGGGGAAGCTCTTGGAGGGTTTCAGCGGGACAGTGGTGTGATGTGACCTGAGTTTTAGCAGGATCCCTCTCCTGCTGTGCAGGGAAGGGGGCCAGGGGAGAGCAAGTGTCAGCGACCACCCAGGCAGGCGGTGGCGGTGGCGGGGGTGGCTTCGGCGGTCAGAGCCTGGATTGCTTGGCCAGAGAGCCAACAGGACTTGCTCGTGGGTTGGCTGAGGGGTGTGAGAGGAGGGTCAAAGATTGTGGGGCTGAGCAAGTGATCGGGTGAAGTTGCTGTCATGTGAGATGGGGAGGAGCAGGCCTGAGGGGAGGGCAGGAGCCTGCGGCAGGTTCTGAGATGCTCATCTGACGTGCAAGTGGTGTGGCACGTTGACGGGCTGCAGGTGTGAACTTGGAGTCACCAGCGTGTAGGTGACGTTTAAGTCCACTGGACTCAATGTGGTCCCCAGCGGGACAGCCATAGGTAGAGGAGGGGCAGGGTCTAAGGCCTGAGCCCCAGGTCCCCCACGATGGAAGAGGAGACAGACCCCGGGGAGCTGCTGCCGGGGAAGCTGGGAAAGGGTGAGTGTCACGGCACATAAACTACAGCTCGTGTTTAAAGAAGACAACAGTACTGAGAGGTCTGCCCTCTGCTCTTCGCATCTACGCTCTGCGCCTTCTGTCCCTGAGCCCGTCTCAGCGGCCTGGGAGCACCTCGTCCCTGGCATGTTGGTGTCACTGCTTCGCACAGATCGCCCCCAAACACCACAGCGTACAGCACCTAACACGCTGTCTCCCACCGTTTCCGACGGTCAGGGCCACGGCAGCTCCTGGCTAGGTGGCTCTGGCTCCGACCCCCTTAGATCCCAACCGAGCCATCCGCTGGGGCTGCTGTCCCCTCAGGCCTCCACCCAGGCCGAGGACCTGCTTCCAAGCTCCACCGAGGCTGTCGGCAGGAGGCCGAGGCTTCTCACCACGCAGGCCTCCGGCAGGTGCTCTTGGCACAGCAGCCTCCAAGGCCTGAGATAACAGAGCCTCCAGGATGAGGCCGTGGTCCATTACCACTTAATCTCCGAGTATTGCCCCATCACTCCAGGTGCACGCCGTGGGTCCCAGAAGCCACGTCTGTGTCAGCGGGGGTGGGTGGGAATGGGGAGAGCAATGGGAGGCTCCTGCACTCGGCACAGGACAGGGTGGGAACTACGGGGCCCTGGATGGTCAGGATGGGTCAGTGGGGGGTGAGGCAGTTTTAGGCCCCCCAGGTGGTGTGACGAGGAACCCGATGCTAATGGTGACAGCTGATGACTGTGAGGGACGCTCTGAGCTTTGTGGGCCCTGGTTTTCTGCAGGCAGGTTGCATGCGATGAGGCTGAAACCGCTGGCGGGGACCACTGTGCGGGGAGGGCGGTTCAAGTCTCTCTGCAGTAACTTCCCTGTTCCCCTTGCTCCCTCAGCCTCCCTGCGGGCGGCTCCTTGGAGGTTCCGTTCGCAGAGCACGCTGCCGCCCCAAAGGTAAGCTCAGAACAGGGGTCCTGGTGACTCTCCTCCTTTCATTTGTAGGGTTGTCTTTCTGAAGTCAGACCTCCAGGCGTTCGGGTTTTCGGGATGCTTATGTGTTCTCTTAGCTTTTTTAACAGTCCCTTTCTCAGACTCTTGACATAGATGAACACAGACTGACCTGCCAGAGTCCACAGAGCAAGGCGCCCCAGCCACCCGTGGCCCAGGGGGGGCTCCGGCGGGCTCACGGTCTCTAGCAGGAAGCTCTGGAATTTCAAAGAGCACCTCAGTGTTAACGCCTCGTGCTCAGGACAGAGACTGTCCTGTAAACTACAGAAGGTGACTCGGCAAAGTCACACTGGTGCTGGGCTCACAGAGACCGGAGCAGGGTGGGGCAGGGCCCCCAGGGGAAGTCTAGGACCCGCAGCCAGGTCAGAGGCTGTACACAGAGCTCCGCCTTCTCCCGCAGAGTGGAACGGCGCGCCCAGCTCCATGGGGTTCCGTGGAGATTCCGTGGGAGTCGAGGGAACATTCTACACTAACAAACAGGGACAGGGCCTAGGGTACCCGCCACCCCTTCCCCGCACCAGGGTTTCCTCGCTGGAAGGTCACGCCCTCCACCGGGCTCCTTCCCCGGGTGCAGCTGGTCCTGCCAGACCCCGAGCTTCTGGGGCTCTGGGGCCGGCACGGCGGGAAAGGCCAGTTGCCGCTCGCTGACGCCCCGGGGACGCTGACGCTGACTGGGGCTGGCGCGCTCACTCGGTTCCCCGCTTCATGGGCAGCACGTGCCGAGGGCCCAAGAGCAGGCCGAAGGTTCCGAGTGCAGGCGGCAAACAGCAGCAAAAACTGGAACACGGCCCTGAACACTGCAGTCTGGGTGCACACACCTCCCCTTTGTGTGGCCTTGGAGAATCTGAGGGAAGAACAGGTCAGGAATTTAGGGAGACCCCCTGCTCCTTCTGAGGCCAGGCTCCCCTTCTTCCTCGCCGCCACCCTGCTCTGTTTTCCACCCACTGAGCGAGGGGGGAGGGGTGAAAAGATGCCCCTCGGAGCCTGGCGCCCTGAGGCAGGGAGGGCGGACGGGAGTGCAGCGCAGGGCAGACAGTGGCAGTCCGGGGCTCCAGGCCCCCCCCAACAGCTGACCTCGTCCCCCCCCGCTGAGTGCTGCTGCGTGCTCGATGCCCTCTGACCCCCCAGCCCCTGAAGGAGGTGCTTTTGTTCCCATTTTCTCGGTTAAAGAAGCGGCGCCTGAGCAGGCAAACTCTTGCCCAGGTCGTGTCCTCATCAGTGGCAGAGCTGGGTCAGACCCAGGACCACGGGGGTCTCCCGGGGCAGAGCACTCCTGGCTGCTCTTCCGACGGCTGAACACTCAGCTCTGGGAGCACATGGCCGTGCCGCGGGGGTGTTGGGGGGCCTGTCCTCGGATCACACCAGCGGGGGTCCCCCCTGACCCCTGAGGATGTGGGCGCACAGCCCGTGCTGGCCGCAAAGGCAGCTGCCCTGACCAGCGGGCGCGGAGATGTGGCTGGGTCCTAGGGCAGACCCTTGTCCTCCCCGGCATTTGTACCCAGCCATCTTTTAAGAACTGCCTGTTCACACGTGTGTGACACACGTGTGTAAAATGTCTCTTGCAGCTATGTTCCTAAGACATCCCTGAGTTCACCGCCGTGGCCAGAAGTCATCCTGCCAGACCCATCTGAGGAGACCAGACACCACGCAGGTGAGCGGCACAGACACAGGCAGCGCCCCCCACGCAGGTGGCCGGCTGGCCACAGGAACAGGCTGCGCGTCCTTCCACGCTCTGAGGGACAGCGCAGTGTGAGCGCTCTGGGACATTTTTGCGTCTTAGCAGCAGCCTGGAGAGCCCCCTTCCCTTAGATCCCGAGCACTTACCTCGTGCAATGCAGGGGCGTGTGTGAGGGCCGGCGCCTGGCCCGCCCGTCCGCCCACGGCTGGTGGGACGTGGGTTCGGGGGGATTGTCCCCAAGCAGAAGGACGAAACACATGGCAGCCCGTGGGCGCCGGCCCCGGCTGTGTGCTGGAGAAAATGTCAGGGGCTGGGGTGACGGCAGCCTGGAGCTTCTGAGCCAGGGGCCCCCAGTGTTCCCGGAAGGTCTAGAACTCTAGCTGTGAAACGCTGTTCTGGAGACCGGGGAGAAAGACAAGGTGCACCGGGCCAGCCGGCCGGTAGGAGCTGGTGGGACAGCTGATGGCACAGGACACAGTGCTGCAGCCTGGGTGGGGGCGGCGAGCGCAGAACCCGGAGCCCAGCCCCACGGGTGTCGCCCCAGGTCTCCCCTGTTCACACGAAGGCCCCTCCTCTCCATCCCGGGGTCTGCCCACTTCCCAGTCCCCTGACCGTGTAATGACCACCAGGGGCCACATGGGGTGGGCTCCCTCCCGGAGTCAGAGAAGGGGGCCGGCACACACTGTGTGCTCCATCGTGTCCCTGGTGCTCCTGGGAGCGGTAGGCGGGCCCGACGGGGTGCCTGCGCCTGCGGTGGGGAGAGCGAGGGCTCGGCCACCGGCCGTGGCCCTGCCCTGTGGCCACTCCCCCAGCAGTGCCACATCACACGGCTGCGGGAGAGCCGGGGGCGGTTTTGTGTGGTAAAGCCCCCAGGCCCGCAGGGCAGGCAGCCGCCACCTTCCCACCGTGGGTCACGCCCAGCCCTGCCCGCCGCCTGGCCCTTCGCCCGCAGAGCTCGTGAGGAGGGTGAACGAGCTGATCGCCACTGGCCAGTACGGCCGGCTCTTCGCCGTGGTGCACTTTGCCAGCCACCAGTGGAAGGTGACGCCCGAGGACCTGATTTTAATCGACAACGAATTAGACATTGCGTGTGGGGAGAGGATCCGGTTGGAGAAGGTGAGACTGTTGGTTTCGTTGTATATTCAGGGACTCGGTCACCAAACGTGGGGTCCCTGGGTCGTCCTGCAGAGGCTTCCTCGAGTCAGGGGGAGAGCAGAACCAGGGGACGGGAGAGTGAGTGACGGGGGCCCTGGGTTGGAGCGGCCCCCAAACACCAGAAGTTCGTGGGCTACGTCCTCCGTCAGGGTGTGCACGGGGGCAACGGGTCGTGTTGCTCTCCCTGCCTCCCTCCCACCCTCCAAAGTCCGTAAGCACGCCACGGGTGAGGAGTAAGAACACGTATGTGTACAAGCTCTCTGTACTACACCGTCTTCCCAGGGTGCACGTTCCTGCTAGTTAGCGTGACGAGACACACGGGATTTTCTAGTTTTCTTTAAAGATTTTATTTATTTATTTTGGAGAGAGAGGAAGGGAGGGAGAGAGAGAGGGAGAGAGAGAGAGAGAGAGAGAGAAACATCAGTGTGTGGTTGCCTCTCATGCACGCCCCCTACTGGGGACCTGGCCCACAACCCAGGCATGTGCCCTGACTGGGAATCGAACCGGCCACCCTTTGGTTCACAGGCCCGTGCTCAGTGCACTGAGCCACACCAGCAGGGCAGGATTTTCCTTATCAATGAAAACTCCTCCCCTTGTGACCGTCATTTCTGTGCGGAAGCTCTGTGGTCCTCTCACAGCCGCAGTCTCGGCAGCGCTCCTCAACCCAGACCCGGGCCCGGCAGCAGGAGCTTGCTTCCCCACAGCGACGCGGGGGCTCCTCCTGGCTCCTGGCCCAGAGCGTGCTGGCTCCTGAGCTTCCTGTGGAATCAGTGAGGCTCGGGGGTGCGTCTATGAGGGTCTCCGAGAAGGCGTCACTTGGCAGCATTTCACATTGACAAAGCTAGAGTGCCCCACCTGACGCAGATGGACTTCCCTAACGTAGAATGGCTGAAAGTAACTCGGGAGCGTTTCTGATAACGTGCCCAGTCTGTAGACCTTCGGGTTTGGTGCGGTTGGATTTCTTTCTTACCAGTAAAGTGTAAGACGTCTTCCAGCATCTGAGGAAAACGGCGCTGCATTTGGCACGCCACGGCGTCTCCACCTGCGGCCACACTCGGCGCCACCGTTTCCCTGCTCCGAGAATGCGGCAGTGGCGACGGCGGTGGTGTGGGGTCCTGCCGTCGCCCGGTGCCCTGGAGCCTGGTCCTCGTGGGCCCGTGGCCAGCATCCGAAGGCTCCGTGTCTCCCCGTGTGTGTGAGACTTCCCCTCGAAGTCTGTTCGTTGTGGTTTTGTTTTTCACTGAAAAGCCACCATTTTCATAAGAGGGTGACACGTGACTTGCCAGGTGACCACGTCAGATCATCCCTGTTCCCCTCCTACCTCTGACCGTCCAGGCGCACCTGCCCGGCACCCGTTACGGCCAGCGCTGCTGGCAGCCCGTTCGAAGGGAAGGGCGTGCCCAGGGAGGTAGCGGCCGGCAGCCACAGCACAGGGTCTGCCGACGCCCTTCGAGTTTCCAGTGCATGTGAGCCGCTCCCTGTTCTTACAGACTCTGCCCTGTGTCACTTCCCAGGTGCTGCTGGTGGGCGCCGACACCTTCACGCTGCTGGGGAGGCCTCTGCTGGGGTGAGGTGCTTGCAGCTAGGAGATGGGCTCCATCCTGGGCGGGCAGGGAGGCCGGGCGGAGGGTGTCCCAGAAACGAGTCGGGAAGGAACGGCATTGTTTATTTTCCCCCCTTCTAGAAAGGACCTTGTTCGAGTAGAAGCCACAGTCATCGAAAAGACAGAATCGTGGCCGAAAGTCAACATGAAATTTAAGAAACGGAAGAACTACAGGAAAAAGAAGAGTAAGCGGCCCCGCCCTGCTGGGCCGGAGGGGAGGGGTCGGCGGGGTCACTCCCAGGCCCCCCCCAGCCCAGGGTCCTGTCTCTGGATGCTCACGCAGAAGCCACGCCCTGTGGCGGGGTAGGGGTGAGACAGCGCAGTGGGCGGCACCATCTCGGGTTGAGCGGAACCACCGCGTGCTGCAGGCACGCAGGTCTGTGCACGTGCTCACACACGCGTGTGTGCTGGGACGTGCTGGAAGGAAGGGAAGGAGGGCACGCAGGACCCACGGTCGAGGTTGCCTCTGGACGGGGGCGGGGCTGACCAGGAGGAGGCGGGTCAGCCATGTGCTCGTGGTCAGGCTCGCGTGGCGGGCTCACCGGAGCTCCGGTCCCTGAGCGGGGAACCTGTGTTTGTGCCCCCTGCTCTCTCGTGGCGCCAGCGTCACGTGGAACCCTCGTGAGAGACGAGTGTGCCAGCTGTGCAGCAGAGGGGTCCGTACGCTCTGGGGGAGGTGGGAAGGGAGTGAGGTCTGGGAAGGAGCCTGGGGAGCGGGGGGAGAGGCCCAGGGTGGCCAGGGCCGAGTGGGTTGTCAGAGAAGGCTGGAGGCAGCTGGATGCCGGGGGAGCAGAGGGCCAGGTGTGGCTGTCGCTGTCTGGCAAGTGGGAAGTCGAGGGCAGGCTTCACTGGGTGGCGTTTGGGGACAGGCCACAGCAGTGTGGTGGGAGTGTGTAGTTCGAGCAGGCCCCACCCCTGGTGAGTGGGTGGGAGGGAGGGTAAGCGAGGTCAGGAGGTCTGAATTTCCCCTCCCAGCTAAGGTCACGTGTGGGCACCAGGCTCTGTACGGGGCAGTGGGGTGGGTGGGGCCTGGGGCGGAAGCCCGGGTAGTTGTCGGTCCCATCACCACTGCCCACCTTCTGCCCTCCGACCTGGAGGCACCCAAGTGGGCCCGGCTGCGCTGTCCCCGGTCTCCTTGACCCGTGTCACCTCTCTCTGTGCAGCCCACGTCCGCCAGCACTGCCTCCCTCATCTGCCCCCAGGCAGTGGGGCACTGTCCTCCTGGGGGCGCCTCTGCACGCCGCAGTCCCCATGAAGCAGGGGCCCTGCAGGCCGCAGAAGCCAGGCTCAGGCGGTGTCTGTCACTCATAGTTTTGGTCACAGTGGGAGCTGCTGCCCTGAGCTGCCCGTGGTGGGGGGTGCTCCCGGTACGCTTGAGACAGTGGCTGTGCCATGACGCAGGTCCAGCAGCCTCACGGTCAGCCGGATGGGGCCATGCACCACCCCCCGCCACTGCAGTCCAGGGCTCTCACAGTGAGCACGGTGTGGGGACAAAGGTTGGGGGCCGCGGCGAGGGTGGTCTGGGGCCCCAGGCCCCCAGGTTCACAGCCTCTGTGGTTCTAACAGGGCTAACAGAGCCAGTGGGCTGAGTGGTCAGCACACGCCACTCACCACACGTGGCCACAGGGCCGTGGGAGACGCGGAGCATTGCCGTGTGGCCGGGGCTGCCCAGGGAGGGCGGGACAGGGGCTCTCGGTGGCTGACGAATGGGGTCGGAGTTTGTGGTCAGGCTGTAACTGAGTCCCCTCTCTCTTACAGTCATTGTGAACCCACAGACCATCCTCCGGATAAACACTATTGAGATCGCCCCGTGTCTGTGCTGACCACCATGCTGACCTCCGCAGAAACGTCAAATAAACCCTTTTCTAGGAGTCCGAGTCTCTGTGTCCCGGAGCCGAAGTCCCTGCCGGTCGGTCCTGGCCTGAGCCCCAGGACCTGAGCCTGTTCTTGCCACGTGGCCCCGGGGTTTGGGGGGTTGGGCAGGCAGCCAACCCAGGAAAGAAGGGGTGTGTCCTGAGCCCATAGCAGCCAGGGGAGTGGGGGGGGGGCCTTGGGGAGCGAGGGTGGAGGAGGAAGAGACCCTGGACTCCCAGGCCCGGTTCCGTGTCTGTCCCGGCCGGGCAGGGCCTTTCTCCTGGGGAGTTAGGGCTCCCGAGTGACGTGACACACAGCAAACACTTCCTTGGCGAGACTCCTTCAGGAGTCCTCGGGGACCGTCCCTGGGGTGTGGGGACCAGAGAACAAGTGAAGACAGCGTTGACCCAGCAGCCTCTCCCCACCTCCCCCGGAGGCTCTGTCAGTCTGGAGGGATGCTGGCCCAGCCCTGGGGACTCGGCCTGTTCCGCAGGCCGTGCCCTGTGTGGACAGCAGGGGGCGATAGTCCTGCAGGAGGAGACCCAGACCCCCACCCCCCACCCCCGTTTCCCCAGGCTGCTTGCTGGTTGGGGGGGGGTGGAGACAACCTCAGAAGGCGGGGTGCCCTCTGGCGTTGCCCTGGGGCGATTCTACTGACTTCCCACGCACTCTGGCTCTCTCTCTGCCAGCCTGGCACTGTGTCCTGCGCTTGTCCTGGGCAGGTGGTAACGTTTGGGCTGGACGCCCTGCCCACATTGTTGGAAATGTGCCGGAAGTAGAGAACAGATTCGGAGGAGCCTGCCCGGGGCAGCAGCGCGGCGTCCTGGGGTCTGGAGCTGCAGACCAGCAAGCCATGCATGGTCTCGGCCAAGTTCTGAGCCTCTGCTACGGGTGAGGGTGGAGTGTACCTGTCAGACCCCCCTGCATTCCCCAGGGGGGCCGGCCGGGCAGCGTGCCCACTGAGCACCGACGTCGGAGCCGAGCCAGTGAGTGTCGCTCCTTCCAAACACGGCTCCGGGCACCGTTCCCAGAGGCAGACACGACTCATGTCCAGGGAAAACGAACGAAGCACTGACCTCTGCAACACCAACGGGCCTTGGAAGCGGTCCAGTGCTGTGCTGTACTGCTCTCCGTCGCCGGGGTGGGCTGACGGAGAGGCGGATGGACAGGTTCCCCAGGGCGGGGCTTCTGTCTGAGGGCCTGGAGCAGCCAGGATCAGCGAGGGTGGGGCAGCGTGAGTGTCACTGAGTTGTCACAAACGGTAGGTTTTATGGTATGGACACTACACCATAATTTTTAAAAACAAAAAGTGGCCCTGACACGTGTGGCTCCTTCAGGTGAGCGTCATCCTGCAAAGTGAAAGGTCACCGTTTCAATTCCTGGTCAGAGCACATGCCTGGGTTGCAGCTGATCAAAGTCTGTCCCTCTCTCCCTCCCTTCCCTCTCTCTAAAAACAAGTATTTAAACTTCCCCACCAAGACGTAACTGGGGGCAGGTCCCCCGAGTTACAGTGCCTGCGTGGGTGTTTGGAGAAGATTGGCTCCATGACATGGGGCCATACCTGCCCAGACTCACGATGGCAGCCCAGGAAAGCTGGAAGGATATCAGAGTGCTGGAAATGGGGCTGCAGAGGAAGATTGGTGCGGGGATTTAAACCCAGACGCGGCAGCCATTGGAGAACCCCGCATTTTTGGTAGAGTGGAGACTCCCGTGGCCATTGTGCAGAGAGGACCACTCGGCTGCGGCAATAGAAAGGAGAGCCACACAGCTTTGCCAGAGTGGGGACCCCCGCAGCATTAGTAGGGGAACCACACCCGGCTTTAGCAGAGATTCCGGCAACACAGCTGATGGTCCCGGGAACCCAGGGAGGCCTGCCAGCTGAGGCGGATTACTGGGAAGAACTAGGGGCTGCCTGAGCCATGGACTTCTATTTCATTTCCTGAAATACGGTACCCCAGACAGGGCAAAGGGGGGAAGGAAGGATTGTGTGTGTTTGTGGGTGTTTTAAGGGACTTTGGGATTTTGATGAAGACATTAGGTCACTACTTTAAGTTTGTATAGCATTAAATAAACATCTCCTTTCCTTTTCATGAAAAAAAAAAGTATTTAAAAAGAAAAAGATCAGGTTAATGGCATCATTTAACTGGGGGAAAGATCGGTTTCTTAGTAGAGCATAGATGTCCCCCTGCAGGTGCTTGACGCAGCTGTTCTGGGCGGATGTCCCCACCATGCTGTGGGTCACCTCAGGGTTGGCTGGACGCTCTGGCCACACCAGCACTCACTGTCCCATCCCAGCTGCCTGCCGGGGCCCCCCAGGCCAGATCCCTCCTTCCCGTATTTGTGAGGATGCTTCGCTGCTCAGGAAACCGTGTGGGCTTCCCCCCAGGCCCCCAGGCCCCCAGGCACCTGCTTGCCTCCCCTCCCATTAACCCAGCCACTGCCTGGCCAGCACCCACCTTGGCCTCGCCCAGCCCAGCTTCTCCCCTGGACTGCAGGGCTGGCCAGGCCACAAGGGGCCCCAGGCCCGAGGCTGTGCCACCCAGTGCATCCCAGGCAAGCCTAGCACGTGCTGGGCATGGAAGGACGGGGTAGAAGGGGGACACTGGGGACCATGGACAGACTGGGGACCAGGGATTAGGCACGAGAGTTTTGAGTCACCACCCAGCATGCTTGGCTGCTGTGGGCGTATGCCACCAGCTCCAATGGGGCTGCCCTGGCCACCCTGTCTCAGGAGGTTCCTCGTCCCTGTGTCTGCGTCCCCCCTTGCTCCTGGCCTCAGGGTGTGTGTTTATTTGGTCTGAGCTTCTGGTCTGCCTCGCCCCTGCACTGCCAGCCCCAGCCAGGGGTGTGTGCACGTGCTGCACTCACTAACGCACCTACAGCCACCATCACCCCACACCTGGCCCGGCACACGTGCAGCCAGTGCGCTGAATGAATGAATGAATGAATGTCTCCACCAGAACCCCACTTCCCACTGGGGGTGGTGACCGAGGGTGCCCAGCGGGACTGCAGCTGCTGGCTGCATGCAGAGCAGACCTCTGCAGCACGGCGAGGGGGTGTCTACCCAAATCCCAGGAGAACGTCGAACAGGTAAAGCGCTGTGTTCCTGTGCGGACAGCCTGGCGCTGTCCACGGAGCTCACGGGGGCCGCCGTGGCTCCAGCAGGCGGAGCAGGCGGCAGGAGCAGCTGCTTGTGGTTTCCCCGCCAGCATCTGCAAACCCCAGAGGCTCCGGGGCCTCCACCGCTTCCGGGGGGGCGGGGCTCAGCCCCCAGGGGCCGAGGTGAGCAGAGCCTGGGTGCCCTTTGCCCCACTTTCCTGCAGACTACTCAGCAGAGACGGGGACCTGCAGCGCCAGGCTGCCCAACGACCTGGAGGAGCCTCTGGGCTTCCTCTCCCGCCCCCACTGTGACGGCCACCAGGGCACTCAGACGTCCCCTGGGGAGCCCTGCCTCCCCCACCCCCCCGTTCACGTGCAGAACAGAGTCAGAAGGCCTTGCCCTACTCCCGGGCTCCTAGTGAAAAGTCCAGGGCCAGCAGAAGCTGTCACGCACCTCCAAGAGTGACCTCTGAGGGACAAAGGTCAGTTCCTCAAGGCAGCATTTTAAAGGACACTTACATTGCAGGGAGGCTGCCTGGGAGCTAGCACTCGAAAGAGGAGATAGTGGGGGAGGGAGCCCTGCTGAGCTCAGGCCCCAGGCTCCTGGTCCTGGACGGTGACCCTGGGCCTGGAGAGGCTCCAGTGCAGCCCTGGGCCAGGGACAACAGTGACGCTTGCTGAGCAGGAACCACCAGCAGGGCCAGGCGAGGCCTGTCCCAAGTGCTGACGTGTCCAAAACCCTTCCAGCCCGGGGACATGGCCACGTGGATGAGAGTAGGAGGCTCTGTGGCCGGTGACCACGCTGGGCAGGTCACGGTGGGCCATCCTCGCCATGGTTGCGGTGGCGACCACGTGTTAACACACATAGCTCTGTGGCACACAGACATCTCTTGCCTTCCAGAAAATTCTCTCCTCCCAGGGGGACGGAAGGCACAGGAGTGGAAACTCTCGACTTCCTCCTGTCAAACCCATGCCTTGAAATTAAAGCCGGCGTGTCATCCGACAAGGAATGCTCTCCTTGAGAAAACTTCCCGACTCTCCGAAAAGACAGCATGTTCTGTTAAGGGCCTGAGGATGACTCTGGAAGCCCAGCTATCTCGGGGTGGGGGGCGCCCCTGCACACACCCGGGCCCACCCCCTGGGCTGCTGTGGGTGCGCTGGGCTCCCCGCAGGGGAGGGATCATGAGGCTGGGAGTTCTCTATCCCGGGAGCATTCCAATCAGACTGAAAGGTCTCCAGAGGCTCAGAGCATGCTGCATGTGGGGAGAGGGGCGGCTGTTTCTGGAGGCAAGGCCGGAGGTCTGGGCTCACAGCCCCGACTTGGGGGAACTGCCTGCCCTCTGCACCTGCACCCCACACACAGCCCAGACGTCCCCTCCCCTGTCAGCACATGTTGACGTTCCTGTGTGACAGACACCAAGCATTAATGAGAGTTCACCATGCCAGCTCGGGCGGTCAGGGTCACCCCTCTGAGCTCTGGCTCCCTCCTCAGCCACTCTGGGCAGGGCGGTGTTTGCTTCGGGAGCCCGGCCTCAGCCGGGAGCCTCAGCCTGCAGGAGGGCCCAGTGACACCGCCCCCGGGCTCTCGGAATGGCCCCTCCACGCAGGTTCCATTTCTCCAACTTAAAGTGTGGGTTTTATTACCACTCAGGTGTCTCGAGGCCAACGGATCGGGACACAACCTCCTTTGGCATCACAGTTTGTTACCAGGGGCACGCCGCACGGGGGGCAAGGGACACAGGGACATGGGGGCCATTGGGAGGCAGAGGGAGACCAGGAGCAGCAGGCGGGGGCCTGGGCTACGGTTTCCACGGGAAGGAACCGGTGAGGCAGAGCGAGCAGGTCCAGGTGGGGCCGGTTTGGATTGTTTCAGCGCCCTCTGGGGCAGAAGGGATGTCCCTGGGTGTCTGGTGCCCTGCCTGGGTGCTTCTCAAAAGGGACAGTGTCCCGGTGTGTGGCCTGGCAGATGCTGGAGGTTTAGACTCCAGGTGGTTTGAAAGGCGCCCTCTCAGCAAGCTGCTCACCATCCCCAAAAAACAGCCAACGCTGGCAGGGGTGCCCCCTGAGGCAGCAGGGCCACCCCTGGCCGCAGCATCAGAAGAGAGAAAATAAGACAGACAGACACAGCCTCGGGCAGCTGGGTGTGCAGGAAGAGACACCAGATTTGGCGTTTCGAACCTGGACTCCGGCCCCAGCCTCCTAGGGGCCCTCAGGCGCCTCCACTTCGCCAAGGGCCCAGCAGAGCAAACTTCTCCCACAGACTCAACCGTGTGCAGACAGGAGCCCGCGTGGGGGGCGCCTTGTCCCAGCCTTTCTCTGGGGACAGCCCCCTGCACTCCCACACCCGCAGCACCCCGTGAGGCTCACCTGTCTCACGAGGCCCCGGCCTGTGCTGGGGACGCCATGATGAGCTGGACTGCTGGCCGGCACATCCATGAGAGGGTAACGATGGAGAGTGTGGTGAGCAGCAGCGAGTGTGGCAGGGAATGATCCGGAGCGGACGCCCCGAGGGAGGGCCAGCTGACAGTGAAGCCACTCAGGGTGTAAAAGCCCCAGAGGTGAGAAAGAACTCAGTGTTCTGGGACTGTCTGCCTGGTGGTCACTGCAGAGGACACGGCCAGCGAGAAGGACTTCGGGGAACAGAATCTCTCCCCGACACAGGAGCAAACACAAGCGTCCATGCAAGAGTACCGAACAGGACACCTCCGTGTAGGGAAGCGTCAGCTGCCCGGAGCGGAGCCCAGCGAGGGGGTCCAGGTGGGCAGAGGCTTCCGGCTGCTGCTGAGCTTGGGCCCTGTTCCCACAATCCCCCCTCCACCCCATGAACACCTGTCGGACGATCCTTGTCCCAGGCGGGCCGAGGCAGGGACTGCAGAGCACCTGCGGGCAGGTGTGCCTGCCTCTCCTCTGAGTCTGAAAGAACCACGTCTGGTTGCTCCAGGCTGAACTGTGCCCCTTGGACGTTCTGAGGTTCAAGTCCAAACCCCAGCAGCGGAGAACGAGGTTGTATCTGGGGAGAGGGTCGTTGCAGGCGCCACTCCGGAGGAGGTGGCCTCTGATCCCATGTGACTGGGGTCCTTACGAACAGGGGAACTTGCACACAGGGACGTGTTCACAGAGAGGACACCGCGTGAAGGTTGCAGTGATGCGGCCACAGCCGAGGGGGCACCTGACGTCAGCAGAGGAGTGGACGTCCCTCCCTAGGTGCCTTCATGGGGAGTGAGGCCCCAAGGACACCTTGGCCTTACAACTCGGCCCCCGCATGCCCTGGCTGCGCCCCAGTCCAGCCGGGGCACGAGACCCAGCTGTGCTCCATTTGCCCGCCAAGGCCCTGCAGTCTCCTAGACAGTAGCTTCCTCCTTGTCCCAGAGACCTGCACCCCTCTGGGGCCTGCCCACCCAGGGCTGTCTGGACTCACCGGCCAGCGAAGCCAGCAGGCCTGAAGCAGGTGGCAAGATTCCTAGAAGTCACCTCTGACAGCGTGTGAACCTAAATTCCCTCTTGTAAGGTGCCTGAGGGGCCGCTGACAGTAGACAAGTGTCCCTTCCCCCCCACCTCAGTACACCAAGGCCCTTACTGCCACCTCCTGTCCCTTTGGGAGCGGGGCCACTGAAGCGGGAGTGTCCTAAAGGGGACCAGTGAATGGGTGTCTGAATCTACCACGAACGAGTTCTTGGGTGGTGACAGGCTGCCCTCGGGCAGCCACTCGAGGCCAGTGCTGGGGGGCGGGATGCCATCAAGAGTTCTTCCCGAAGACGTCCTCTCTCCCCAGGGCTGGGAGCCTTGCTGGGACCCCAGCCCTGTGTTCTCCCCATGCCCCAGCCAGAACCCAGCGGCATCGGCCACCCCTCTTCCACCTCCAGCCGAGTGGCCGCTGTCCTGCCATTTCTCCTTCACGGCAAGACTGGGACTCCCCCTCCTGGACCCATTTCCTTTGCCGCCACAGTGGTCACGGGGTGCTTTGAATGCCCCGGGGGCCGTCTGGCCCCCCAGGTGTGGCCAGGGTGGGAGATACTCTCAGAATCTTGCCAAGGCCTTGGGTTTATCCCCCGGGGAGGCCGAGCTCCTTGTCACAAGGACAATGTCGCCCCGGCTTCTGGTCCTGCGCAGAGCCTGGCCCAGGGCCCCCGCGGGACAAGGTGCCGACCATCTCCCGGGCCTGGGGGGGTGGAGCCCAGCGCTGTGGGTCTGCACGGACCATGGTGGTCACTCATCCTGGCTCGTCTGCTGGGGTCGGCACCCAGCTCTGCCCCCTGCAGCCATGCAGCCTTGGGCCCAGCTGCTCCACCTGTCTCTGCCTCAATCTCCTTGTTGGCAAAACGAGCAGGATAATGGTGGGTAAAGCGCTTAGAAACCTGTGAAGGATGCAGAACACATAGATCACAAACGTAATCTACTAATCCAGTCTGTGCAGGTGGATGGAGGAATGAATGGGTGGAAGAATGAAAGACCGGACGAACGGATGAGTGTTGGAAAAGACCGTTCAGGTGAGCTGATTTCTCCCACCAGCTCTACTCATGAAAAACATCTGCCAACACAGGACACCAAATTCCTGTGTTGGGAGCCAGCGCGTAGTCATGGTGAAGTCCAGAGGCCGAGCTGCGGCCCTGCCTGGGCACAAGGCCGGGCATGGCAGGTGTTCGTCCTGTTATTTTTCTCGCCCTGCCAGACAGGGGGTGTTTGGGAACTGTGCAAACTTGAGGAGAGAGTGGCAAGTGGGGAGTGGAGGAGACGTGGTGTGGGAGGTCACCGTGGGGTCAGTTTCTGGGTGACGGTCTAGTGGCCCCCATCAGGTTGGAGAGGCGCACCGCTTCCCTCTGGCACTCTCTCCTACTGCACACGGTATCTGCGCGCACCTGGGCAGGCTAAGCAGGCAGGCTCCGCCCCCTCCGTCCCCACCTCTCCTCCGGTGCTTGCTGTAGGCCAGCGCCGTGCCGGCACTTCACGTGAGTTACCACATTTAATCCCGAAAACAATGCCACTGGATTAGTCAGGGCTCTCCAGGGAGCAGAACCAGGAGCTCCTCTGTGGATGCACAGAAAGGGGTGCCAGGGCTCCCGCTGTTGGGGAGGCCGTCCCCATCGGCCACCTGCGCGCCGCAGACCCCAGAGGAAAGGACGGTTCTGGTCCAAATCTGGAGGCCTGTGAACCGGGAGAGCCAATGGTTCAAACCCCAATCTGAAGTTAAAGGGCCAGGAGCACCGATGTCCTGGGCAGGGGCAGGTGGGCGTCCCAGCTCAAGCAGAGAGAAAACGCCCTCCCTCCACCTTCTTTTTGTTCTGTTCGGGTGTTGGGGGAAAAAACTTTTCCTCCACCCTCGTGGGTGGTCTAATAATTAAACTGATGTGAGACAGATTAACCGGAAGAAAGGCACATTTAATCACGCACGAGGTTCCCATCAGAACAGCAGACCCAGGAAGCTCAGGCACCCCTCCTAGCTGAGGAGGGGGCGGGGCCTGGGACTCCCAGGGAGCTGGAGGAGCAGAGGTGTGGCCCTAACGTTCCTTCCCCCGGCCCTGCAGAGACAAAGGGACAGGAGAGGAATGCGGCCGAACTGGTACGGCTAAATTACCCTCCAGCTTGCTGCACTCTGTGGCAATCTCCAGCAACGGCTCTCTTCCTGCTACAGACCCTCTGTCCAGAGAGAAAAACGTCCTGGTCTTCCATTTCTTAACACTAATAAGCCCAAGGCAATCCTCAGGCCAGAGGGGCACGGTTTGGGGTGGCCCACACATGTTGGTGAGGGCAAGGGGGGCCTTCTTTACTCAGGTGACTGATTCGGGGGCTCATCTCCTCCAGAAACACTCTCACAGGCACACCCAGAAATACAGTCTTGCTCTCCCGGCACCCTCGGCCCAGTCCAGTAGACACCCACGTTTAACCATGCAGTTCTCGTAACCGTCTACACGGTGTTAGTATTCCTGTTTTACACATGAAGGAAAGACAGCGTGGATGAACCTCAGAACACCATGACTTGTGACAGGAGCCAGACGCAGGAGGACACGGACTAGACAGTGACGTGCACGGGGACCGTCCAGCCCAGGCCAGTCCACCCGGACCCAGGGCCCTGGGTGGGCCAAAAAGTCCATTCACTTCTTCCATAAAATAAAACACATTTTCATTGTCACCAATGGCTTCATTGATTTGGGAATGTGAGAATGTTGGCTGTCTCCCACTGTTGGCTGCTCGTGGGTGGAGGCCAGAGCTCTGCTAAACGTCTCCGATGCACGCGGCAGCCCCACAGCACAGAGTCACTCGGCCAAAGTGTCAACAGGACCAAGGCCTTCGCCACCACCTTTGACACATTTGATCAGTCACCGCACCTCCTCCTTACACAGCACAAATCCTTTTTTGCGTCTTCAAGTGCATTTTCACCTTTCTTGAAATAATGAAGCATAAGAAATGTTGCATGTTTTCTTCCACCTTCAATATCAAAATGGCCGCAGAGTTTTGATAAAATTTTCATTAAATGCACGCTGACGTGACAGCTGTCAGAATACAATCTAACAACATTGTTTCAAATGAAGTTAAAGAGAGCCAAGCCCCCCCCCCCACCCGCTGTGGGACGGAAAACGTCACGGTGTCATGACCCACCCAACAGATGAGTCCGCGGTTGCTGGAGCCTGGGCGGGTTCGGGCCGCTGGGGAGTGACCGCAAGGTGCTTCGCTCTGGGGCAGTGGAAGTTTTCTACAAATGACCGTGGCGACCACGGCACAGCTCCGAAGGTGGCACGGCTCAAAACCGCTCACGCAGACGGTGGGTGGTGCCGTGCGGGGCCCACACCCTGAGACTGCGGTTTTGAAAAGATACACTTGGGACCAGAAAACTGGACTTCCAGCCAACACGGAGGTGTAGGCAGACACACTGTGCCTCCTCGAACAACCAAAGAAGGACAACAACAAATTTAAAAACAAAAAACAACCAGAACTGCCAGAAAATCGAACTGTATGGAAATCCAACAAGCAAGGAGTTGAAGAAGAAACACTCACCCAGCCCCGCAGGAAGGGCAGAGACCGGCATCAGCTGGCGGACCCAGCAAGGTGGCAGCTGGCAGACCAGGGGTCCCACATTCATGTGCAGATAAACTGGGAGGAACAACTGGGGAGCCAGACAGACACGCAACCCAGGGTCCCAGCGGGGAAATAAAGCCTCAAACCTCTGACTGAAAACACCTGTGGGGGTTGCAGCGGCAGCGGGAGAAACTCCCGGCCTCAGAGGAGAGTTCGTTGGAGAGACCCACAGGGTCCTAGAACGCACACAAACCACACACATGGGAATCAGCACCAGAAGGGCCCAATCTGCTTGTGGGTAGTGGGGGAAGTGACTGAAAATCGGCAGAGAGTGGAGCAAGCGCCCTTGTTCCCTCTCGGACCCTCCCCCACGTATAGCGTCCCAACACAGCCACATCGGTTGCCCCTTCTGGGTGACCACCTAAGACTCCGCCCCTCACTATGTAACAGGCACCCTGAGACAAAAAAAAAAAAAATGGCCCAAATGAAAGAACAGATCAAAGAGCCAGAAAAAAATACAACTAAGCAACAAAGAGATAGCCAGCCTGTCAGACACACAGTTCAAAACACTGGTGATCAGGATGCTCACAGAATTGGTTGAATTTGGTCGCAAAATATAGGAAAAAGTGAAGGCTATGGAAAGTGAAATAAAGGAAAATGCACAGGGAACCAACAGTGATGGGAAGGAAACTGGGACTCAAATCAATGGAGTAGACCAGAAGGAAGAAAGAAACATTCAACCAGAACAAAAAGAAGAAACAAGAATTCAAAAAAATGAGGAGAGGCTTAGGAACCTCCAGGACCTCTTTAAACGTTCCAACATCCAAATTATAGGGGTGCCAGAAGGAGAAGAGGAAGAGCAAGAAATTGAAAACTTATTTGAACAAATAATAAAGGAGAACTTCCCCAGTCTGGCAAAGGAAATAGACTTCCAGGAAGTCCAGGAATCTCAGAGAGTCCCAAAGAAGTTGGACCCAAGGAGGAACACACCAAGGTACATCATCATTACATTACCCAAGATTAAAGAGAAGGAGAGAATCTTAAAAGCAGCAAGACAAAAGGAGACAGTTCCTTACAAAGGAGTTTCCATCAGACTGTCAGCTGATTTCTCAAAAGAGACCTTACAG